>PVIJ01012026.1:0-51782 GCA_004024925.1 Scalopus aquaticus
CTGTCGGCAGCGGCGACGCGAGTTCGACGCTCAGCCGGGGAGAATCCCACATGGTGGGGCAGACCTCTCCTGCCTCACCCGCTGCTCCCCTCAGCAGTGTACTTCTGGTCTGCCTGTTCTGCTCCCCACTCTGTCTCTGGTGAACCCTCTCGCCGCCCCACGCCTCTGGCCTGTACCCCAGCTTGTATGTAAAAAAAAATAAATTTAAAAAAAAAAAAGCTGAATTAAAAAAAAAAATTTAAGAACAATGGCAAAGTCTCCATTACATGCTGTGTTTTGGTCTTTTTGGTGGCATATTTAATGTTTTCAAAAATTCCCAACTCAGTGAATAAAATCCCATTTTGTTTTAAAGCTGTACAACTTATTCTGCATACAGGGTGCCTATATATGCCTGGGACTGTACTTTGCACAACTACAGGGGGGAGCCACTCATAGCATGACCTAAATATAATCCTCACATCCAATCCCAGAGGCTCTGTTTGAAACATAACCAATTGTGAAAAGATTTACAAAAAGGCAAAGGTGAACAGGAATACTGGGGGATGGAACTGGCATTGTGAGGGGGGAAAAGTCTGATTTTTCATGTTCTACCCTTCTGAAGTGTTTTCATTAAACACATTACTTTGGAAAATTAATCTCCTTTTAATGAGAGATGTCATGTTGCTAATAACAAGAGGGAAGGAGGAACTAAGAGAGGGAGACATGGATGAATAGAGGGAAAAACTACAGGTGATTTTAAACCATAGCTGTTCCCTATTTTTCTTCACTCTTCCCCAAAATATATTTTAGGAGAGAGTGGTTAAAGCATTGGTTTTCATTTTATGCTTGTTTGGGGCCTAATCAGATCACTTCCTGTTCCCCATCATGCCAAAACCAGAGGAGGAGAAACAAACCAGGTTGACACAATCCTCCCCTACTAGGGGTAAGAAAAGGTCCACTGAAGGATTTTGTAATGGAAAACACCAGGCTTGTTATTATACACGTCACTTGACTAGTGAGTGGAGACCACAATGGCGGGCTTGGAAAGCATATCTTGTGCATTGAGTGCTTCATTTTCTGCTTTTTCATTTGGATCAGTTGTGCTTAAATTTTACTTTTCTTACAAATACCTTCTAGGTTTCTGAGAGATAGCTATTTTAATGTGAATAGGTGATGAACTTGACCTTCAAGAATATTTCCTCATGGTTGTTCAAATTAACGATAGAAATAGGCTATAAACAGCTCCCTAAGACTCTCAAGTATTGAATACATGCAAAATATAAGTTTTGTTTTTACATGTGTCTCTGTGTTTTCTAAGAAAAATGCATCTCAATTTCAACATCATCCAAATTTCTGAAAGATCTTAATACCTGGGCCCCACATCTCAAAACCAATGAAATCAGAACTACTTGTCTTAACTGATGATCAAAAGAATTTATTTCAACCCATTACTTGACGAAGCCAGAGACAAATGTTCAACAAACAGAAACAATTTGGGGGCATTTAAAGCATACAATAACATAGCTTTTGCAACTGAAACTTAGTGTTGAGAGAAGATGGACTAAAACAAGTGATACAAAATACTAATTCTATAACAACCACAACCCATGGGGTTGCTGTGTTAGGACTCCTTTTAAGGACTGCTGCTGTTCTGTGCTGCTACCAGCACTTACAAAGGTCTTCTAAATAGACAAGTACCCTGCTACGCTGCTGTTCCCAAGGTCTACAGCTGTTCTGTAGGGCATTTCAGCCACAGATGTCTACAAAAATAAATAGTCCATGACCCACAGTTCGAGAGCCCTTGTAGACTGAAAGACCCTGAATTTGTCTTCCTCATTCCCTTCCTTTGTCTCCCATCTCCATTTACTCAGATGTCATAATGCTTAAAAACTTTTATATGATGACCATTAGGTAGATAAAAACACTTTCGCCATCCCAGAAATTATATGCTGCCATCATAAATCTGCCACAGCGTATAGCCACATGCTAGCAGAAGACACGTTCATCCTATGAAGCCAAGGAAACTGCCAACAAAACACTGATTAAAAGAAACAAAAATACCTTGCAACTCTGTGTTCTAATAAAAAAATCACACAGTTCCTTGGAATGCTCATTCCAGTGAGATGGGGGTGAGCAGAGTCATCTGGAAACTGTCAAGGAATACTGATTAGAAACATATGGGAAACCACAAAAGGCATTACCTTGACTTACTTTAGCCTAAGGGGGTTCATATCTCTTCCCAAAGTTACAGACACAATGTAACTAGACCTCTATTCAAGATGTGATTGGGGGGCATGTTTCACAATAAAATACTTGGTATAAACATGACTGTTAAAATTTAATTGGGCATATTACGGTATAGAAGTTTTGTTAAGTGGCCCTGTCTCCAATCTCATAAATGAAGTGCCACAAGGCACTCTTACTTAGAAAGGAAGATTTCAGACCTGAGTCCTTATCTTTATAAGACTCCATACCAGATTTTCAGGAAGAAAAAAAAAAAAAAACACCAGAAAACTGGACTATTCATTTCCCCTAACTCCTTACAAGACTTTGGAAAACTGACTTAACCGCTGCAGGCTTCAATGACTACATATGCAAAATGAGAAGGTTGTGCTTGAAGGTTTGATAAAAGTTCCTTCGGCTTTAAAATTCTTTTCCAATTTCCAACTAGAAAAAAAAAAAGACACCTGAAAGGTGTCAAATATGCACTGCAGACTCGGCACCCACACCAGTGATATCTCGAATGTTCCCTGCAGGTGTCTTGAGTTTGTGATACCAGACACTATGGGAAAAAGGAGTGGCATGGGAGAAAAGAGCAGCCACATCCTTATCCTCTACAAATTTGGGGAGATATTTTCTAAATGCAAATATTTATACACACATGTGAAGCATGTTAAGCTAGGCAGCAGGGCAGTCTGAGACCGTGTGACAGTTGTACCACAGAAAGATTGATGAGAATCAAGAACTAGAAAGGGTATGAGCAGTCTGGGTTAGAAATGTGACAGGAGGAAATATATGTGGAATTACCAAGTACCAGAAACTATAATCAGTGCTTGCACTCCATCTATTTTAAACCACATAACAATCCATGCAGTGCTTACTACACAAACATCACAGCTCTCTGCATTAAGCAACACAACCAGGTGGCTCACAAAGCAGATAAGAAAAGCACCCAAAGGAAGCAGAAGCTGAACTTAATTCTATTCCTATATAATGGGTTTGTTCTACTGGAAAATGCATTTGTTTAGGGACAAATATCCATGCAAGTGTCTTAAACTGGGTACCAATCCATTCTATTAGCCAAAAATTGTCCCAAAACAAAAGACACACAAAAACTCAAAGAACTATTTCATTCAAGTGCAAACTCCAAAGGTCAAAGCCTAGAGCCTCAGCCCTGAGTCACCTTAGAATTTCCCATCATACAATCCCTGTGATCCCATGAGAAAAGATACCTTTCATGCTCCTCAATCTACCCTCTCTGATTCCCAAAATTCAGTTATGCAGATTGATAAGTCAGGCCAAGACTTACCACCACCTAGGACTTGAAGATTCTAGCAAACAACAAACTAAAATGTTGTTCTAACAAAGACACACCCACTGAGAGCTACCAAGCGAGAACAGAGCCAGTTATCCTCATTTTTTCAGATAAGGAAGGCTCAGGAGGCTTCAAAGTACTGGCTCCAAAGCCAAGCTGACACTGTGCCAATACCAGGGAGTCCTACGCTCTTGGAACACAGAGTCTCCAGAAACAAATGGAAGTGCCTCTCCACCAAAGCATGGCATCATCACCAATGTTTCTTAAATTCTTCAGGTAACAACCAGCTAAGTGTGATGCCCCAATTCAGAACAGGAGAGAAAGAAAGAGAGACAGGCTAGATTATAAACTCATCAGATCAGAAAAAAGTTTTACTACATTTCGATATTCCCCACACCTAGCTCTAAACAGTGGTGTGCATATGCTACTGCTACTGAATTTGTAAAAGTAATTAACATAAATTATTTAAGAGACACTTTTCCTGTTTAAGTATCAGTCAGTATAATTTTCTGTACCTCAATTTTGCTTTTTGAGGCTGTAGTACCAAAAAACCCACACAAACTGATAAAAGGAAGAAAAAAAAGCAATGGCATTCCAAATTTTAATACATTTGAACAACTCTGACAGATTACCCTGCATCCCACATACTCTCTGATTACCCTCCTGGATATCTTCTTGTGATCTTTAATAAGTTGAGATCTATTACTGGATGAAAATCTGCCAGAATCAAGTTAAGGGCCATAAACTGACAGAATGAAAAAATGCTAGGCATAATTCTGTAAATCTACTGAAAATCATTCACATCTACACTTCAAAGGGCACGAATTTGATGGCATGTAGCAGCTCTAAAAAACAATTGTGACAATGACATATCAACCCAAGTATACCAGCTATTTAGTCGTAACAATGGAAATCAAAATTGAATATCAGATGGGGTCAGAATTGAGGATACAAACCTCTGTTCGTGGTGCCTCTTCAGAGGCAACAGAGGGGCAGTGACACTCACAGAGCATCATGAATTCCTGACACTGGGAATCCATGATTTAAATTTAACAAGAGAATCTCTAGAAGTTTTCAGTTTCTGGGAAGAAAGGTTCACACAAAACCAAGTAAGCACTTTGAGACTAAGAAAATATGCCTCAGCAAGAAAATCTTTTCCCTGAATTTCTTAAACACCTAAACATGGGAGGAAGCACAGAAAACTAATGAACTCAAGTCTTATGAGATTTGAAGGGATGATTTCAAACCCAGCTTGCATGGCCTAGAAAAGCTTATTTTGTCCTATCCACACCAACTATTTTTCTGGTATTACTAAGGACTGAAGATGGTGTCAAATACCTAGCATTAAGCACATGGTAGACACAATGATGTAGAATGGCAAGTACATCATGTTATAATTATATATAAAGAATAACATGAACATTAAGATATCTTCATACAAAATGACGAGGCAGCTAACCTCACTTATTTATACTCAGACTCTTCCAGGAACATCAATCTCTAGTAATATCTTTCTGTACTCCACTTAGTACAAAAGGAAATGAGCTCCAAGTAGACAAGGTTCAGTAACAGGAAGGTATGCTGACAACAGAATTGAATCCTCTTAAATTTCTACAAGATTGCAGGGTGAATTCAGGGTCGCTTAAGCAGCATTTGGAGGAAATTCCATGAGGAAGAGGTAAAGGGGTCTGAATGTGCCACCTTCCTACTCTTGGTGTTTGTGGATTTCATGGACTAAGTGACTACTCCTACTCTCCCACTTTGCACCGTCTGTGGGTGGATGCCCACATTTAAGAATTGCACCTGAATTTCCCCAGACATATCAGCCTGGATTTTCTGTCCCAACAGGACTGCACAGTATTAACTGTCCAGAAACAGCATCAGAAGGCAGCGTTGCTGATGCTGCACCTACAACTATAACACCATCAAAAGAAAAGGGAAGAGAATTTATTTGTGATTGGTTCAAGTTCCTCACATTGGCTTTGGGATAACGCAAACCATCATAAGGTTCACCATAAACTAATAATTTATTTTTCAAACCCTTAAGTTATCCATTCAACTCTGCTATAGAGCAGGCTGCATCCACTGACAAGGGAACTCATAGTGATACCAAAAGAGGAAATGAGTTCATGGGGGGTGTGGGGGAAGGACAGGACAGGGGATTTATTCTTTCATTTCCGTTTCACTATGTGACCAACTAATAACAATGCTTACAATATTACACAATTCCAAAATGTTCCGAGATACATGAGGTAGCCAACAGTTGCCAGCAGACCTTGCAGTTGGATGAAGCAACCAACCACAGATGTCTCAGGCTAAAAACAGACACATCTGAGTCTAGGACTCAGGTCTTCTGTTCCAGCCTCGTCTTCTGTGCTCATGCTGCACTACAGCTGAGATTTCTGAGTGGCACCTGGTCACGTTCCTCCCTGCAGTGGGTTTCCAAGTGTCTTTAAGGAGGCCATTTGTGATGAAAGTCAACCCCCATAACCTCACCATGGAGTTGACTCCACAGACATGGATAAAGTCCCTTGGCCCACTGGACTCATTATTCATTCTAATCTGGAAATCTCCATGTAATTGGCTGGAATGACTGCAGCTCAGAGCTGTCCGTGTCTGTCCGGCATTTTTGGACTCAGAAGCAGTTGGTCCATATCTTCCTGAAATACAGATGAACTCTCCAATTGCCCTGTGTGGAATGTGGTCTGGGTTACCTCTCTTTTGTTGGCCATGTATCCATTCTCTGGGAGGGAGGTCAATGATAGTCGGTTCTTTCAAATACTCAAAGAGCTGCTTCTTTCAAAAACATGGGGTTAAAAAGTAGCCAGTAGGAAAGGGGTGTGGCTGTTTCCCTACTGGCATTTCCAGTAATATTCAGCTATAGTCTTAGAAATTTGTGTTTACAAATGAAGCCTCCACAGTAAACATTTCTTTAAAAAGAGTCCCATTTTGCTTATAAGCATTCTCTGTATCTTCAAAAAGTTGCTATATTTTTGGTATCCCAATTAGTCTGCACAAAGCACTGATTTTTGCTTTGCTCTTCTCTTTTGAATACTCTGGTGTTTAGTAACTGTACCCCATCATTTCTCCTAATGGGGTATTTTAAGATTCTTTTTTCAAAGACTTTGTTTAATCATGCTTTAGTCTTTTGGTAAAATGGGACTTTTAACAAACTGGCCCGAGGGGGACAGTTTTCAAAATATTCTCAAGCTTTCCCTACCCCTTCAAAGTTTCCCAAACTACTTAAAAGCAGCTCATACTTGAGGGTAAGGATGATAAATTGGATAAGTTTGCTCTTGGTCTACTCCATTTTTGTCTTACCAAGAACTTGCCTCTCACAAACAGACTCCCTTCGATACGCAGCAGCAACCAGCACTTAAGTTCACTGGGAAAGCTACTCAGAAGCCCAAAATGGACAAAGGAGGAAGCCCTACAGTTTCCTCCTGGGCAGTTCTTGGTTTCGCATGAAGTCAAAGGTCACCTTTGTGTTCTCCATTCAAATTCATATTCTTCAGAGAATGGGTAAGTTCAAGATGGACCCCAGAAAGACACAACTGATCATTTTAAAGGCAAAAGAGAACATGATTAAATATTAACCCCCAAGCAAGACTGCAAAATGACATGTATGCTCTATTTAAACATACTTTTCAAATTATGCACATGTGCAAATCAACATCACCATGAGATACCCCTTCACATCCACCAGGAAGGCAATTATTTAAAAAAAGGAAAATAACAATGTTAAGGATGTGGAGCAACTGGAACCTTCCCACAATGATGGGAATATAAAATGGTGCTGCCTCTGTGGAAAGTTAAACATAGAATTATCATATGAGCCAGCAATCGAGAAACTCCAAGTAGATATGTACCCCAAAGAATTGAAAGCAACAACACAGGCATTTCTACACCAATGTTTATAGTAGTATGATCCACATTAGCTAAAAGATAGAAACCACCCAAATGTCTATCAACAGATGAAAGAATAAGTAAAATGTGGTATATACACAAAAGGGAAATTCATTCAGCTTCAAAAGGAATGGACTTCTAATATATGCTACAACATGGATGAGTCTTGAAGACATTATGCTAAGTAAAAGAAAGCCAGATACAAAAAGACAAATATTGCATGATTTCAATTATATGAGCTACCTAAAATAGGCAAATTCATCATTAAGACCAAGAAGTAGAACAGAGGTGTCACCAGAGGCTAAGGGGAGGGAGGAATGGAGAGTTATTGCATAAGGGGTACAGAGTTTCAGTTTGGGAGGACAAGAAGTTGTAGAGATGGATAGTGATAATGGCTTTACAACAATGTGGACTCACTGAATCACACACCTAAAAATAGTTTAAAGAGTCAATGTTATCATAGCAGGATGGATCAAAAAACAGAACCCAACCTTCTGCTGTCTACAAGAAACACACCTAATTGCAAAAGATAAACAGAGATTAATAGTTAAAGGATGGAAAACGATCCTACAAGCAAATGGACCAAGAAAGAAGGCAGGAACAGCTATACTTATATCAGATAAAATAGACTTCAAACTTAAAAAGGTAAAAAAAGACAAAGCTGGTCACTACATCATGATAAAGGGGACACTAAAACAGGAGGATATAACAATCATCAACATATACTCCCCAAATGAAGGAGCACCAAAATATATCAGACAATTACTATCATCCCTGAAAACAGGCATTAAAGAAAATACATACATAATAGGAGATTTCAACACGCCACTTTCTCTATTGGACAGATCAAGAAGACAAAAAGTAAACAAGGACATTAAAGCTCTAAATAACGACCTAGACCACATGGGATTAACAGATATCTATCGATCACTTCACCCCCGAAAAATTGAATACACATTTTTCTCAAATGCGCACGGAACATACTCCAGGATCGATCACATATTAGGCCACAAAACAAACCTCAACAGATACACCAAGATCAAAATCGTACCAGCCTTCTTCTCTGATCATAAAGGAGTCAAACTGGAAATAAATCATAAAAAGGAAAAAAGAAACCTCCTTACCTCATGGAGACTGAAAACCACATTACTGGAAAACCAATGGATCAACGAAGAGATCAAAGAATTAATTAAAAAATGCCTAGAACCTGAATGACAATGAGGACACAACTTTCCAGAAGGTCTGGGACACAGCAAAAGCAGTAATAAGAGGACAATATATAGCATTACAAGCTCACATCAAGAAACAACCCAAAGAAACAATTTAATCTCACATCTCAAAGAACTAGAAAATGAACAACAAAAAACCCCAAAAGACAGTTTAAGAAAGGAAATAATAAAAATCAAAGCAGAACTAAATGAAATGGAAACAAAAAAAAAAAATCCAGAAGATTAACGAGACCAAAAGCTGGTTCTTTGAAAAAATAAACAAAATAGACAAACCACTAGCCAGGCTTACAAAGAAAAAACGAGAGGAAACACAAATAAATAGGATAATAAATGAAAAAGGAGAAATCACAACGGACACAGCAAAAACAAAAAAATTAATCAGAGATTACTATAAACAGCTATAAGGAAACAAGCATAACAACCTAGAGGATATGGACAAATTCCTAAAACTATACAATCACCCAAAACTAGACAAAGAAGATATAGAACACCTAAACAGACCAATCACATGTAGTGAAATTGAAACAGTAATTAAAAACCTCCCCAAAAACAAAAGCCCAGGACCAAATGGTTTCACAAATGAATTCTACCAAACATTCAAAAACGAAATAGTCCCTATATTACACAAACTCTTTCAAATAATCGAGAAGGAAGGAGTAATACTAAACACATTCTATGAAGCAAATATTACTCTAACACCAAAACCAGACAAAGACAACACAAAAAAAGAAAACTACAGACCAATCTCCCTAATGAATACTGATGCAAAAATATTTAATAAAATCTTGGCCAATAGGATTCAACAATGCATCCATAAGATAATACACCACGACCAAGTGGGATTTATTCCAGGGACACAAGGATGGTTCAACATCCGAAAATCAATCAATGTAATCCAACACATCAACAAAAAGAAAAATAAAGACCATATGATCATATCAATAAATGCTGAGAAAGCATTTGACAAAGTACAACACCCATTTATGATAAAAGCCCTTGAAATCCTTGGGATAGAAGGAACATACCTCAACATAATAAAGCCATATACGACAAAACCACGGCCAATATTATACTCAACAGTGAAAAGCTGAAGGCCTTTCCCCTAAGATCAGGCACAAGGCAAGGATGTCCACTCTCACCATTACTTTTCAATATAATACTGGAAGTCCTAGCCAGAGCAATTAGACAAGAGAAAGACATTCAAGGGAGTCAAATAGGAAAGGAAGAAATTAAACTGTCTCTATTTGCAGACGACATGATAATATATATACAAAACCCTAAAAACTCCACAGAAAAACTACTCAAAATAATAGACCAGTTCAGTAAAGTAGCAGGATACAAAATCAACGCACAAAAATCAGTAGCTTTCCTCTATGCAAACACCCAATCTGAAGAAGAAGAAATTAAGAAATCCATCCCCTCCAAAATCAAAGCCAAAAAAATCAAAAATCTGGGACTAAATCTAACAAAAGACAAAAAGGACTTATACAAAGAAAACTACACAACTCTATTGAAAGAAATAGAAGAAGACACAAGAAGTTGGAAAGGCATCCCTTGCTCATGGATTGGAAGGATTAACATTATCAAAATGGCAATCCTACCAAAAGCAATTTACAGATACAATGCTATTCCAATAAAAATCTCAATGACATTCTTCAAAGAAATAGATCGACTACTGATGAAATTCAAATGGAACCACAAAAAACCTCGCATAGCTATAGCCCTACTAACTAAAAAGAAAGAAAATGGAGAAATTTCACTCCCTGATTTCAAACTATACTACAGAGCCATAATAATTAAAACAGCATGGTACTGGAACAAAAACAGACAGAAAGGCCAATGGAACCGAATAGAATACCCAGAATTAAAGCCACATATCTATGAGCAACTAATCTTTGACAAAGAAGCAAAGAAAATGCAGTGGGACAAGGACAGTCTATTCAATAAATGGTGCTGGGAAAACTGGACAGCCACATGCGAAAAAGTGAAGCTAGACTACTACCTCACACCCTGCACAAAAGTCAACTCAAAATGGATAAAAGACCTGGATGTAAGACCTGAAACCATAAAATGTATAGAAGAAAATATAGGCAAAACTCTACACAACATACATCCCAGCAAAACCTTGAAAGACACATCCCTCAAAGGGAAGGAAGTGAAAGACAAGATAAACAGATGGGATTACATCAAAATAAAAAGCTTCTGTACAGCAAAAGAGACATTAACCAAAACTAACAGACACCCTACCAACTGGGAAAAGATCTTTGCACACAATACATCTGATAAAGGATTGATAACAAAAATTTACAAGGAACTCACACAACTCAACAAAAACAAAGCCAATAACCCAGTCAAAAAATGGGCAGAAGAACTCAAAAGGCACTTCTCCAAAGAAGAAAAGCAAATAGCCAACAGATACATGAAAAAATGCTCAACATCACTTGTAATCAAGGAAATGCAAATCAAAACCACCATGAGATACCACCTCACACCTGTGAGGATGGCACACATTAAAAATACAGGCAACAACAAATGCTGGAAAGGATGTGGAGAAAAAGGAACTCTCTACACTGCTGGTGGGAATGTGAACTGGTCCAACCACTATGGAAAGCTGTATGGTGATTCCTCAAACTGCTCAACATGGACCTTCCATACGACCCAGCAATCCCACTTTTGGGAATTTACCCAAAGGACACAAAAACACTAATCCGAAAGGATACATGCACCCGTATGTTCATTGTGGCGCTGTTCACAATAGCAAAGGTATGGAAGCAACCCAGATGTCCAAAAATAGATGACTGGATCAAGAAGATGTAGTACATATACACAATGGAATACTATTCAGCATTCAAAGAAGAAAAACACATGCAATTTGCAGTGACATGGATGGAATTAGAGGGAATCAGACTCAGTGAAATAAGCCAGAGAGAAAAAGAAAAATATTGAATGGTTTCACTTATAACAGGACTATAGGGAAACCAAATAGGAGACACTCGGGGTGGGGGGGTGATAAGGGCACAAAATGGAATAGAAAAGAACACAAGAGACCATGGAGATGGATCACATGTGAATTGGTAGTGGGCTACCCAAGGGGAATACAAAATGTAAAAGACATAAATAACAATAAAAATATTAAAAAAAGAAAGCAGGAAAAATAAATAAATAAAATGGAGAAATGAAAAAAAAAAGTCAATGTTATCTTATGTACATTTTGTCACGATAAAAAATTAATGTGTTCCCCAAATTTATGGACACAAATGAAGAGGAAAAGTTGCCACATAAAAGGCTATGGGATAGTGGGTAAATTTTCAAAGTTTTGACTTCTACAAGAACTACTACAATTTTAAAAATCAGTTCATTTACTCACACACTCACTGGTGCATAAATAAAGAAGCAGGTCAAAAAAACAGTTCAGGTTCAATGAGACTGTAGCACTACCTTAGTGAGGCACAGGGAAGGTGAGGTTATTTCAGGGGAGCAAACACAGATGGGAGCAGAGCAAAGGAAGAGACACATACATCACAGGCTGGCATATCTGCTACCTTCTAATCTTTTGCCTTGAAAACCAGCCTCTTGGTCCTAAGCCTCAGCACCCTAGTTATCTTGGAGGTATATGCACAGATCATAGGAAGTTTCTTTGTCCACACACCCAAAAGCCTCAGTGCCCTAGACTACTACCTAACTCCCTCTCTGCCTCACTGTCAGCACACCTCACTGACCTACAGCAAGGCTGTGCCCCCTCCCTACAGTCTAATCAGTCAGCAAATTCAGCTGACAGAAAGCCAAGTAGTTTTCTGTGTGCCAATGACATACAGAGAACTCCCAAACTCTTCTAGTTAAGCCAGACCCTTCAAGATCTGTGTCTGGAGAATTCAAGCCCAAGTTCAACATAAACCTCAGTCACTTCTAAATCACTGTCCCCAGAGGGGTAGGAGAGAACATGAATCATCCAGGCTCACAGGTAAACCCCACACATGTCAGATATTTATGTCCGTGCTACCTTAATTTGCTCAGGTGACACTGCACTCCCTAATAAGATTTGGGTGATAAATGGCAATGTGGAAGTCAACATGAAATTGGGATTGACTGTAAATACACACAGAACACAACCTAGACCAGGATCACTAAAGCTAGACTACCTAGATTTAGAAATTCAATTCCAATCTTATTATTTCAAATCCACTTGGAAGCAGATTGCCAATCTGGAAGAAAGTAGGGTTATTTTTCTGAACTGTGAAACATTTATATGTCTTTATAACTACAGGCTGCTCCAGTTAATTAGCTGAGACACAACTGGTAGATTTTAGGGTTTATTCTGTTGTGTCTTTTTTTTTTTTAATTCTATTAGCTCACTTAACCCACATTTAACGCCTTGGCTATCACACTTGGGAACTTAAAATTTAGCCCATAGGGCATAATTAAAAGTTAAATAATCTCATTGAAAATGCTTCCCAATCACAGAAATACCAATGTTTATTTGGCCAGGAGTCAGAATACCCAAGTCTGAATTCAGGCACTTCCCAATGAAATGCATTTGTAAAGGCTGCAAGTGACAGGATCTCTGCACCCAACATATTCGACTATAGCTTCGGTTTTCTGCTTTGTTAGAAAAGCAGATTTCATGAAGGCTCTGACAAACATCTAACCAGCCCTCCACAGTGAGGACTAAACAATGGTGTACTTCTTAGAGAAGTTAGAAAACTGGTTCATTCTCCATGAAAGCTGAGGATAAAATACTAGTCACTAGTTACTAATACTGTCACAATCTACTAATCTTATTTTTTTATTCTAATATTTTTTATTATTAAAGATTTATTTTTTATTTATACATACAAGTTGGGGTACAGGCCAGAGGCGTGGGGCGGCGAGAGGGTTCACCAGAGACAGAGCGGGTAGCAGAACAGGCAGATCAGAAACACACTGCTGAGGGGAGCAGCGGGCAAGGCAGGAGAGGTCTGCCACGCCATGTGGGATTCTCCCCGGCCGGGCATCGAACTCACGTCGCCGCCGCCAACAGCTCCACAGTGCAGCGCTTAACCGCTGTGCCACCGGGGAGGCCCTCTACTAATCTTATTTTGAGAAAAGTGAACTGACTCCTCAAGTCAACTACAGAAATCTGTGAATACACAACACCACCACCCCTCCCCCCCCCAGCTCTGCCCCATGAGGTGTCCTTCTACCCCCACCATCCACAGGTATTGTGATTCGAAAAGGGAACCCTCAGCCTCTACTCTGATGGTTACCTAAGAACAGTTTTGAAAGTACCTGTGGGTGCAGAGCAGGAAGTCTATCCCTTCACTTACTTACCAGTCTTTCAAGTAGTGGCACTGTAATCCTGAAAAAGCCTCCATCCATGCATGGTGGATGCGCCAATAATTTGGGCTTTTCCAAGTCCCAGGAAGCTAACACTGCTCCAGTTCCTGCACTGCAAACCTCAGAGTAGCTGGCAGCCCTAAGAAGGGACATCTGAATTCAGGTCTTTCATTTGTCTGGAGAAAGACTGCTGCTATCGTTGCCCTTGGTGATCATGCTTACTTTGGCATAAGCAGTTGTAACTATTCTCTAGAGAGTTCATTCACATCAACTGGGTGCCTTCTTGCTAATTTATCTTGAGAAATCTCTGAAAGTTTACTGGCTCCAAAGGCAGCACTATCTCCCCTCTGACCTCCAGCACATATCACAGTATCTAAAAACTGACTCATTTGGAACGAGTTTAAATATCCTCGGAGCAGATATCATTTATAGCGTAGCATAGAGGAGAAGGAAAGATTTTCTTAAGCTCTATTTCAGTTAATGGTTTCAATCTTCTACTACTCACCTCACCACTCACCCACATGAGGAGGACCTACATTTTAAGTTGCCCAGATGGAAAACACCTAAGAGGTGAAAACAGAATGCACAAATCACATTTGTAGCATGACTCAGTTTTCAAAACAACACTTTTAGGAAGTGTCATACCACACTGCTCATACAACAAGCCTATGAGGTAACCTGAGTGTTATTACCCCTACTGCACAGCTAAGGCAAAAAGAAGTGAGATCGCTTACCCACAGATTTTATTATATTTTATATGCTTCAAGCACACAAAGCTTAACAAGTCTAAGACAAACAAAAGGATCTTTCCAGACAATATTCTCATGCATATTCCTCATGTTCTCTTGCACAAACAACAACAGTTACTAGATACTACCAGGAATCTGTATTGATTTTGATTAACTTTTTTATAATAGCATTAGAGGTAGAGGTAGCAACTAGTGAGGAGGATGGCGGAAATTTAACGTTAAAGTTAATGTGAGACAGAGTGACATCAGAAATTAAGAAAAAAAGTAAAGAACAACCTTGATTCAACTGAAATTGCTAGAAGACACTGGTAGAGGCTGTGGAGTTTTAAGGATGAGAGCTTACCCAAAATGGCCCAACACTCCACCTTGCACCCTGACTCTGAGGTGAGCCCCAGCATCTGATTTAGGTGAGTCTAGTTATTCAAATCTCTACTGACAAGCTGCAGTGCACCAAAGGGATAGGAAAGCCCTTTACATGGAAGAGCTTATAGCCTCACGGGGCATACTAGAAAGCACCTATACTTATTCTAGATCACCAATAGCTCAGCAGTGGGGATGTCCTCTTCTTATGAGGCATCTCCAAGGTAGGTGAAACACTAGCAAAGGGCTATAATGAAAGTTACAAACAATTTCAGCATTAATAAAAGGAAGAAATAAAGATAAAAATCCTTTCTACCACAGGTAGACGACTTTCTCATGAGTTCATTAGGAATCACGAAATTTTCCAAATGAAAGCAGTGTATGAAAACAGAGTCTGGATTAGACTTTAAGGAGTCAAGGATGCAACTTGTAATCGCCAGGATAATCAGTTAAAGAACAATAAAAGAACTGACAGTCAATAAACCATAGAAGTTGAGTGATTTTAAAAATTTGTTTAGAGAGTTGATATGGTTTTAATTTCCTTCACTTTATATCAATCATGAAATTTCACAGAAATTTATGGACCAAGCTAGTTAGTACAGGCAGGGCAGACCTCACTGGGGCAATTGGAGAAGCTCTGTCAGGCTAGCAGGTAGGTGATGTTCGAAGAGCATGCAAGTTGGCTTCCAGCTTGCTAAGCTTCATCAGGCTGTTGTCAAGTGATGGGAGTTGGCTGATGAGCTCAGCACCTTGGAGTCATACTTGGCAGAGGTGATGGCCACATTCTTCTGCTGTGCAGTCTTTTCCACCTCTTCTCCCCTCTCTGCTTCGTGCTGAGTCATCTGTTTAGCTTTGATCCTTTCATTCCACAAACTCTTTCCTAAAGGTCAGATGTGTCAAGGATGCATCATCAAGGATGAGCCCACAGGTTGCTGCTTGCCCTGTAAGGCCTTTTGCTCACTCTAGCTGGCTGGAGCCCAATTCTCTCTAAGTGATTAGTTCTCTATCATCAAAGTGAACCACCACTGATTTGAGGATTTGTACAGTGATAGACAGTAGCACACGCTCATCATAATCCTCTGTGACTCTGGTGAAGATGTGAGGAAGCTGGCAGGCACTAGTCAGAAAAGGATGCACAGGGTGAAACTGACACTCTGTAAATCTTTGCTTCAAGTGATTACTGGCGGATTAGGTGGTCAAGCAGCAATTGGAGATAACAGGTTTTCATATAAGAGAAAGTGAATCTCTTCCCCTACCACAATGCTGCACTCCAAGAAGCAAGTCAAAAATGACAGCTCTGTGCCCACATAATACAGGGCAAAGCTCACCACACCTCCTGCAACAACTGAGACCAGGTCAAACAATGGATTCAAGTACTTTGGCAGTCACGTCTCCTTCTGCTGGACCCACTCACACCTGCTTTCACTCTAACCTCCATATCTAGAATAATAAATTTTTGCTTAACCCAAAAGATGTCAAAAAGGAAAAAAAAAGAATATGAGATAGATAGATCAGGTAGAAAACAAATCTGTAAAATGGCAGATTAAAACTCAAATACAATACATCCATAATCACATTCAAGGTAAACAGAGAAACTACTCTAATTAAAATAATAGATAAAAACAAAGGGAGAGGAAGAGGGAGAGAAGAAAGGACCAAAGCACATGAGAAAAAACATCAAGGATAGAAGCCATACTTGGATCTCTCTTGTGCAACACAAGGGGAGCCCAGCACCATCATGTGTTCATCAGTACCCCTATCCTGCACAACTTGGTCACCTCCATGCACACCAGAAAACTGCTGTCTTTGACTTTTTTGACAAAGTCCTTGTTTCTCTCTTTTAGGAATAACTCAGTGCATCCTTGCATATGTATATTCAATCCTACATTATCTCTAGATTATCACATTGTTTTACTGGCATCTGCATAACAAGTTTTCTGGGGTCACCACTGATAATGGAAGGGGATTTTTTTTTCCTGCCCATATTCCCTGCTGAATCCCTCTTCCCCTCCCCCATGCTACAACCTCCAAGTACCAGGCTCCATTAGTACAGTAATAAAACCACTACTGTTTGGTTAGCAGTAATGAGTTCTAAAAGTATCAATGGAGTGTTTCATGGAGAAGGGCTATTGTTAGGTGCAGCAAACTTTCTCGGCATCAATCAACTACAGTAGATGGTAGCAGCCCTTCTTTAAGCATGTCAGGAATGCAATGAAAAATAGCACAACTCGTGCTCCTCAAGGACAACACAATATAGTTCACACAATCAAACAAAATAACCAGTGAATAAATATACTCTCTGTAGAGGTTAGTCCTACTGTACCCTTGTGTTAAAATCTGGGTGTCAGAATTATTGTGTTAGTTTAGACGCAGTTTTTTTCTGTTGCTACCCGCTCTTTGCACACAATTTTATGACTAAAATTGTGACTTCCTGACTTCCTGAAAATCTAGTTTGCTCTACAAAGATGTTCTTTTATATCTGTTAGAAAGAAGGAGAGAGTAAGAGAATTGCTTTGTCTCAAGTTCTCTGTCCACGAATTCAAGGACAGAATCGGTGGGGGAGGTGGGGAGGAATATGCTGATTAATCCTCCCTGGTATCAATTTCCTCATCAAGTTCACTATGTTAAGATCATTGTTATTCAATTATTTTGACCTTTACAAAAGTCAGCTCATATGGTTCAAATCAATGATAAAAGAAACACTTGATTACTTGGTTAAATTAGGATATGGGAATAGTTTTCCATTTCTGCTTAGTTCCCTGATTATCATCTCGAATTTCTTCACTTCCAAAAAAATTAATTTTTCTTTAATAGCTGGAGAAATACTCTGGTAACTTTATACTTCGGTCAAGCCAAACTTCATCATATTTCTCTCTGGGTTTTTGTTGGTGGTGGCAGTGTTTCTGGGTTTGGTTTTGTTTTATAGTAGGTGCAAAGACACTCTCCACCCATGGAAGAATAAATACCAGAAAGACTATTCCCTGTCCCTTGCCTAAAGATGAAAACAACTTCAACATCTTTCAAACTTCAACCTGACAAAGGCTGTCTAGCCTTCTGCACAGAAAGAAATAATGAAAAAGAAAATGAGAACAGAAACACATTGGAACCTTCAGCAAAGAGAAGGATGGAGATGTAATGAAGGGAGACTGGTAGAGAAAACGGATATGGAATAAGGTAGAATAAAGGAAGGAAATGGAAAAGCTTAAATTTTTCCATGAAAGTCTTTAATACTTGTGATATTCTTCAGCACTGAAGCTGTAAGAAAAGCCTATTATAAAATTTTGATATGAGATCAAATAAATGTCTTTGAATACTTTGCCATCTAGTCACAGAATCAATAATCATCAGATTAGAACTGAAAATTTTCTCCCTCTTTTTTCCAAAGGAATTTTACTATCATCAGAAAGGTATATCTGTATCATCAGGACTCTAAAAACAATTCTAGGAAAAACTTAAAATTAATTCAAGAATGCAATCACTTTTTTCCTGTTGTTTAAAAAAAGGTAATATACATATATAACATGTATGGAGGAAAGGAACATAGAAAAGTTAAGACTGAAGAGAAGACAAGACAGGATCAGAAAATAATTTCTTCAAATGGACTTTCAAACAAACCCATATGTAAACTAAAAATCATCTATCCACACTTTCCCTTCTGCCTTAAGGAGAAAGTCTATACTTTGGTCTTCATTCTGTGCTTTATTTAGCCTATGAAAACAATACACAACAACAGCCTTCACAGGGCTATGAATACCACCTGCAGAGGTCAAAGACAATACAAAAGAGCAAGAATCAGTCTCATTTATACACATTAAACAAAGGAGAAAGAGTGTACTAAGCAATAACACAGTAAAAGAAATGGCAGTTTACAGCTGCCATTCAAGCAAGAATCATTATCCCTGGGTACACAATCTTAGAAAGGGGGAGATTAACCCTCCCCTCTCCCCAAAAAATGACAGTGTAACAAGTGTTTTGACTTCCAAATCACACCTGGAATGATCTCAGCGGTGGACCTGATAGAGGAAAAAATGGGGCTTCAAAGTTGGCCAAAGGCAGTGCCCAAATTGCTTACCGGTCACTATCTTGGTTCTGCACCCATGCGCACAATTACAAGACTGCTCAGGCTTAGGGAACAATAACAATGGGATTTATTTAACAAACAGGGAAAAGCAAAGAATTACTAAAGTCAACATATGACCATTTACCTTACTTAAAGCAATGTCCAGTCCTTTAAGTCCCAGAAAAGTAACAAAGGTGGCGTCTTCCCGCCACCGCTGATATGGAGCTCCTCTTCCAAACAATAGGCCACGTTTTCAAAATCGGTTCTTCCTGCTTCTGCAGACGCACAATAGCCAGAGTGTAGGCCAGGTTCCAACTCATGAGGACGACACAGAACACAACTGGAGATACTCCCAAAACTGCCATGGTGCCCCAGCACAGCACCAGGCCAACAACACTGCAAACAGCAACTACAGCAGCCAGACATGGCCCAACAGACTGCACTCGCACATTTTAGGAAGGCACCCGCTTCAGGCTTCGGGCCTCTGCCTTGTTCCTTCAGCTGCAGTAAAAACAAAAATGGGAGCAGTTTCCGTTGCTCGGCTACTTGCAAAGCCTCCAAAGTCGCTGGTTGCAAAGTCAGTAAAGATTCCAAAAATGCTCAATCCTAAATTCTATATCCTGGTGGCTCAAAACTTCTGGCGTCTGATTTACAAACTCTAAATCTTTGCAGCTACATTTTTTGCCGCTTCCTTTCCATCATGGCAATTGCTTCCTCTATTCCTTCAGCATGGCAACTGCCTCTTCCATTCATACTTCATGGTGACTCAATTCCCCTTCTCCTTCAGTCCCTTTTATATCTCATCAGACTCTCCACCCCTCAAACTGCAAACTCAGCAGTTTCCATGGGGTTATTCATTCTCATCAGCAAACCCCTTCCAGGGGGCACTACCTTTACCGGACTTTGGACTCAGCCTACTTACAGGTCCACCAAAGCTAACATTTCCCTGACCACAAGAGTCACGCATTAGCTCTAACACAAACCCCTGCTCACCTAAAATGTTTACTGGGGAATTACTATAAGCTCAAATAAAAGCTCAACATTCAAAGAGTACAAAGATTATCCTGTGATATGAAATAAAAAGGTTCTCAGCACCCATGAATTTGGTCACACAAGAAACCATTCAAGTAAAATACAGTGTTGAGAGTGCTAAGAATTCGCTAAGATCTAATGTGAGTGGAGCTGGAGAAAGGAACAACACCAAGCCCTGATCGGTAGAGTGAATCAGTGACCAGGCCCCCATACGTGAGCTAAGCTAGAATCCTACTTAACACTTTGTGGTCCACTCACATATTAGTACGTGTTTTTGTCACCAGTATCAGGTGGCTGTTCACGTATTAATATGTGTTCATCTAGTCTCCGGTTTTTCACGTCACGGTGTATTTATTGGGAATTATTAGGAGCTATTTCTTTGATTGTACTCAGTCTAGAAGCTTCACACATTGTTTTGGTGAAAGTGTAAGGTGTTTCATGAGTGATATTAGAGTTTTTTTAATATCCAGTAGTTCAGGAGTTGTGTGTGTTTTATTGAGTGCTTATACCATTCATGCGGTGGCACAGAAAATGGCCGGCCCCAAGTGCGGGTAAATTTAAAGGGCACCGGCACACAAAGTGTTAAGGTAATAGAGAAAAATCGCCGGCTGGCCCTCTACATGGTGAACTAGCCATAAAGAGGGCCTTTTAGGACACATCCCTCAAAGCGAAGGAAGTGAAAGACAAGATAAACAGATGGGATTACATCAAAATAAAAAGCTTCTGTACAGCAAAAGAGACATTAACCAAAACTAACAGACACCCTACCAAATGGGAAAAGATCTTTGCACACAATACATCTGATAAAGGACTGATAACAAAAATTTACAAGGAACTCACACAACTCAACAAAAAAAAAGCCAATAACCCAGTCAAAAAATGGGCAGAAGAACTCAAAAGGCACTTCTCCAAAGAAGAAAAGCAAATGGCCAACAGATACATGAAAAAATGCTCAACATCACTTGTAATCAAGGAAATGCAAATCAAAACCACTATGAGAGACCACCTCACACCTGTGAGGATGGCACACATTAAAAATACAGGCAACAACAAATGCTGGAAAGGATGTGGAGAAAAAGGAACTCTTCTACACTGCTGGTGGGAATGTGAACTGGTCCAACCACTATGGAAAGCTGTATGGTGATTCCTCAAACTGCTCAACATGGACCTTCCATACGACCCAGCAATCCCACTTTTGGGAATTTACCCAAAGGACACAAAAACACTAGTCCGAAAGGATACATGTACCTGTATGTTCATTGCGGCACTGTTCACAATAGCAAAGGTATGGAAGCAACCCAGATGTCCAAAACTAGATGACTGGATCAAGAAGATGTGGTACATATACACAATGGAATACTATTCAGCATTCAAAGAAGATAAACACATGCAATTTGCAGCGACATGGATGGAATTAGAGGGGATCATACTCAGTGAAATAAGCCAGAAAGAACGAGAAAAATATCGAATGGTTTCACTTATAACAGGACTATAAGGAAACCAAATAGGAGAGAGACACTCAGCGGGGGCGGGGGGGTGGGGGGGAGGCGGGAGGAGAGAAGGAAAGGGGCACAAAATGGAATAGAAAAGAACACAAGGGACCATGGAGATGGATCACGGGTGAATTGGTGGTGGGCTACCACCAGGGGAATACAAAATGTAAAAGACATCAATAACAATAAAAATATATATTTAAAAAAAAAAGAGGGCCTTTTAGGAAGACAGAGGGTATGGCTTTTAGAACTAACTTCATACATTATCTCTCTCCCCAAAAGAATACTGTCATTGCAATGAATGGATAATATCAGCAAAAGTAAGCTGTTGGCAGATTCCTAAACGAAGCGGTAATTTGTCTTCAGCAAAAAATCTACCTCTCCTCCAACCTTCTTACATTGGTGGTATAGAGAACACTCACCACTTCACTGACACACATAAAATCATTTATCCCCAATATTTGTCCAGACTTTTATCAGGGAATGTATTTTCACTTTCCCAGAACTTCTCTCCTCCTCACTTAAAAAAAAAAAAAAAAAAACCTACCTGTCTATATATCTAATTCTCTCAAGATAGCATATTTGTCCACTGTCCCTTAGGAAAGGAACTGTAAACTAATCAACAGCTTCGTATGTTTCTCCTAATAGGGATTATTTGCTGGGAATGAGGAAGGGGGGGAAAGGAAAACATTTCCTTTTAAGAGGGTATTGCTCTAAGTTATCCAGAGACCACGTGGAGGGCACATGGCTCTTCTTCCATAACTACAACAACACTACATTCCATGATTTTGCAGAAAGTAGGTAGAGGAAATAATGTTGGGCAAAGGGCACAAGCACATCTCCAGTGAGTAGGTCGGTTGCCTGTAAGGTCACACTGCTCCCAAAAATATCTTCTCTGAAGAGAACGTTTATTTTAAGCAAGTAAATCTTTTATTTCTTGAGGAATATTAACTTTTTCACCCAGAAGCTTGCATTAAGGAAATAGAAACATGTAATGATTCACAGTGAATCCCAAAAGCCATGTATGAAGAGACATTGGGGGCAGTGAGGGACACTGCAAAGTTCTGGCCCCTTGACGGATCCACTATTGAAATCACAGTACCAAGATCAAGATTAAGCCAACATGCTTCCTGAGCCAATGGGAAATATGATCAGCTATGTGTTGTGAGGGCAGGCCTTAGAATACTGGGGCCCGGGCACAATTGACTTTAGAATGCTACATCCATTCAGCATGAACTCAGACCAAAAGCTGGCTCTACTATGGTTCTAACGGGCTGATCTGTAAAGTTAGAATAAACGGAGTCCTTCCCAAGGAGGGGCTTCTCAACCTGTGACCGTCACTGCACTGCTCCAAGGAGCTGCCAACCTTATTATGATTGGTGTGAGGTGCGAATTTGGGCTCCACTGGAAATGTTCATGGGTCTGCCAACTAGTCAACACCGCTGTGTGACACAAGTTTGGCACCAAAGCACTGTGCTCACAGCCTGTGTTCTGTGTTGACAGCAAGCACTTGGAGTGGCAGCTGTATTCTGAAAGCTCAAAGATAAAATTAACACTGCCAAAAGGCTACTGGCTGTTTTCTAGGAAGGGGAGTCCATAACCTTGACTGAAACTTGTTTCTTCTTCCTACCTTCATCATTAGCCCAGTGATCCTGCTTTTTTTCCAGAACCGTAATTTTAAAATCATCTTTTCCCTTCTTATTTTGCCTAATGTTCACACACCTACTCTGTAACTAAACACTGCGGTTTCAGTTTCTAAAGTATTTTTCTGGTTCAGTTGTTCCGTATTCTGGTAATGCTGATTTCATCCAGGGGCTTCAGAATTGCATCATGGTTTCAAATCCCAATTCCAGTCCTTACTGTATAACCCTGGGCAAATTACTGACTTCTCTAAGCTACTATCTGAAAAATGTCAATGTGGGGATTAAATGAGGAAATATACATGAAATATTTGGCACATACTTAGTCCTCAATAAAGCACCAGTATCAATAGCAGCACCATCATAAACCAGGTCTAATCCCTGGTTAATGGGGCTACATCACCATGTCTTCAGAGCCCAGATTTACTGTTAGTAGTCTTATTGATGTCAACTTCATTTAACACTCTCAGTTATACCCCACTTCAAACAGGCAGCTTATGCCACAAACTATAAAACCTTCTACCAATTGCCTTTCCCAGGACAGACCTCCATTATACTCTTGTCTTAAATTCCTTCATGCTCAGAAAAACTTACTTTCTAGTCTTAATCTCTGTTTTAAACTTCTAAAAAATGCTCTTAGACCATAGATTAGTCCAAGGCAGGGGTCATGGCTTTACTTTCTCTACTTCCTCCTTCATTAAACATTGCTACACATAAAGAAGTGAAGAATAAGTTGTATTTTATCTCCTTCAAGCTAAAGCTGGTTTTGTCAGTTGCCATTTTCCTAATTTTTGATGAAGAGTGAGTTTTTTTAAACCTTGAATGTGGCAGTCAAATTTCAACTGAAAGCAGCTAGTTATTTGAAGAACCATATTTTTATTTCCTTGGAGCACCTCAGTATTTTGTATGTATAAATGTAGTAAGAAGTGAGAAAGGGCAGGAGGCACCTCATAATATTCCATCAAAGGTTCTTGACTCACAACTTCAAAAGTCTGAGAATTTTATGAAGCTAAATGCAAGCCCATGTTCTCTCTGACCCAGTAAACTTCCTATTTTTAAAGCATCTGTTAAGGATTGATTTGATGAGTCAATGCACGGTGAGCATTTCACCCAGACCAGGCAGTCAGAACAGACTACTTCAAGGCAAATACATAAAATTCACATACAATTCTTGAAATTCATTTGATTTCTGATTGATAAGATTCCACAGCTTTGGAAAAACAAAAAGGGAAAGAATGCCAAGCCTTCAGTTTATCAGCAAATACGAAGCTCCGGATACTGTCGTTTCAAGTCTTACTCTCCAGAGACTTAAAATTCATAAATGTTTTATAAACCAATTGGCAGTGCATATTCATCCTAAAAAACATAATACAACAATGAAATGGAAGAAAACATTTTGCTATGATAAAGAATACCAAATAGATTCAAAGATTAAATTGTATATGGGCTTTTTTAAGTTCTTTGAAGATAAAAAGACCTAAGGGTTAGATGTTATCTATCACAACTATGCAATATCTGTTGATTATTCTACCAGCAGAAGCTAACCCAAGGCTCTTTGATAATTTTCAAATATGTGCCTTTTTTTTAGGTTGTAAGCTACGTGAATCCAGAGAAACCCCAAACCCTGTTCCTTGCCACCATTGGGTCCTCAAGTGTCAGTTACTCAGAGATACAAGAGTGGTTTTCCAACCCAAGTGACTGAATCAATATCCATCCTTTATAAACAGACCTCTCAGGCGCCCAAATACTGTGCGTATTGGAGGAGCTACAGGGATGCAGACGTCTATACCTTCATCTATTATATTCACTCTGTGCCAGGTACTGCTCCGTGATTTGCTTTATTTTGTTTTTACTCATCACTGTGATCATTTTGTTCTGCCTAGAAATCCCTTTTCATTCTCCCAGGAAGTTGAAAAAGGAACAATAAAGAGGTTTGTTTCTAAAATAGATGGAACTGACAACACGCCTCCCCCAACCCATAAAAAGTATACTCTTAGTGGCTTTGAACAGAGGGAAGAGATGCCTGGTGACAGCTGCAGCAGAAGGAGCCAAAAGACTCAATGTGGCAGCTAAAAATTCAAAGGCCAAAATGCTGAAAAAACAAGGAAAAAACATAGGTTCCTCTACATTTAAAACACAGGCCACTGTCTGGCTATTGGGCCATGATTCAGCAGAAGAAAAGCTCTGGGGACTTTCCCAGTGAACTGAGAAATGTGAGCAGGGCAAGGAAAGCATGAAGAAAAGAGACTGATTATCATGTAAGCTCCATCCAACCCCTGAAGGGAGGCCCTAACAGGAGACAGCAAGCAAAGCTGTAGCTTAGGCTCCACAGAGCCTTAGGCTACATGAGTTTGTCAGGAATAAAGGGGGGGAGGGGGGAAGAAGTAAAGGACAGGGACAACAAAAGAAATGGTAACTGATATTATTATTATGCCCTTATATTTTATCTCCTTTTTTTTTCCCAACCCTGCCAACCTTTTGTTGTCCCTCCTATATTCTCTCTCTTAATAATAAGTTCATCCTATTCCTAAGAAATCCTGGAGGGCAGCAGACATTTAGGGTGAATGAAATACTCTGTCCTTAAGGAGAAAAAAAGAGAAAGTTAAAGAAAAATTGTATTTATTAATTTAAATCAATATAACTTTAATAGCAACCATTCATTTCCTATGTGCTAAGTAAGAACTATGCCAACAGTGAAAGTTCTCTCTATGTGACAACAGCCCTGTGTGGCAAATGATATTTTCCCCTACTTTTTTAAGTGAGGAAAATGATGCTGAAAGAAGTTTTTGGGTTTGGGGACCTATGTTACAAAGTGACAGCCAGTATAAATAAGTTTAAATGACTCAGAAGCATCTATCATTTTTTCCCTTTCAGTTCACCACATTTCAGTTCATTCTATTTCAGTTAATCACTGCCCTTTAAATCATTAATGAAAATATTTCTATAATGGTCCTGCATCAGTCACTGGAGAGCTGTGTGAGAAAGAGAAAACAATGAGCTTCTGATCAATTATAAAATAAGGTAAATTAAATACATGGCACCGGAAAGAAATGTAGGTACAAGTATGACCTCTGAAGTCAGAAAGACTTCAGTTTGAGATCTCACCTAAGTCAGTTATATGATGAAAAACAACGTATCTAAGTTCTCTGAGACCCCAATTTCTCATCTATAAAATAGAGGTAAAAATGACAAAAGCAGTGATTCAATCTGGCTGTGGAAGGAACTGAGACGGCCATCGTTATGGAACTTGTCGAGTATCTTCAACCACAGCATTTAGGACAACCGAAAGAGGAAATCCAATGATGAGCCCACACACCCCACCCTAATGGCTTTTCCTCCTCTTCCCATGATTCCTCTCCCAGTCTATCCTAACAGGGTTATGCTGTTTACCTAGTGGTAAGCTTAGCCTCTACGTCTCCTCACTATCAAACACAATAAACTCTGGAAACTGAGGTAGCAGCCTCTCTGACAAGAAAAAAATAAAACATACAAATAACATGCAACCCATGATCTATAATACCAGAATTCAAGGATAACCAAGGATTTACCCACCTTGCACATGTCCTGTGCCCTGGTGGGAAAGATATACAACATACATTTATAGAAATATGAAATCATAAAAGTTCAGAGTCTGAAATAACAAAAGGAATCCAGCCCCCTTCTGAATCAAGTCCAGAGATAAGATTTGCCCAAAATCTGTCTTAAGGTTAAACTGTGACAGAGTGTCCTGATTCTCAAGACAATTCTGGCCTCTCTATATCCCCTTCGCTTCTAAGTAATAGTGTATGATTATGTCACATGTTTTCAACAGCTACTGATGTCAGTATCAACCCACAGACAGAACTTATCAGACAGCCAACTGCAATGTTCAAATTTCCACTACAAACCACAAAGTCAAGGCCAAAGAACCAGTAAGACGACGACTCAGGTACTAGTTAGCTCTGATTCTCACTGTCCTGTTTTTTCAGAGCTCAAATCAGATTGCTTTTGTTTTAAGAACTGGGATTTTGTTTCAAGAATCATGAAAAAGATTTGAAACAGTCAGTCTACAGGTGCTTTCCATCTCTACAGTTCTAATTCCCATGACCCAGCACACGAAATAGACACAGGAAAACCCAATGCCTTTACATTTTTTTTTTTTTGGCCCTAAAAAGCCACAGGAGGAAAAAAAAAAATCAGACATCATTTATGGAAAACCGTATGTCAAAGCAATGCTTACTTTGGGGTTTTTTCCACAGAGGTAAACTCTGTCTTTTAAAAGCAAACAGTTCTCTCTCTCTAGAACAAGAACAGGGTGTTAAGAACACTAGTCATTCTGTTGACATTCTAGGTGGTGGTGAGTGAGAGGACAGGAACCAGACCAATTTTCTAGACAGTACAGAGGAAAACTTGATCCAGAAAATCTGGGAGGAAGATGCTTGGCATGTCAGAAGGATCTTTGCTTCCCAAGCCCTTCTGAACCCAGCATAGTGCCCAGCCTGACTGCAGAAGAAGGAATGAAATAATTTATTTCTAGAAATCCAAAGTGCATAAAAGCAACTAGATTCTATTGGCAAAATCATTTCCCAATCCTAGAAAGACCACCAATAACTTCTCCTCAACATCTGTTCCCAAGCACCTACCCTTCCTCCCCAACGTGTCAGAATAGAAATGTGCCTATTACCCACCATTTTCTTCAGAATGAAGAACAACCAGCAAAAACCCTGAAAGTTCCATCGACAGTGATGAGGAGGAGGAAGATGAGCAACAGCTGCAGCACTCAGCACTTGGCCTGTCATGCAAAGGTTCTTGCTTAGCTTGGTTATTTTTGACACATTATAAAATGTCACATTTGTCCAGCTGTTCTCAAACTAAATTTTTAGTATGTATGTGAAATATCTGTATTTTACATATTTATAGATGACTATATAATCCTCTGCCTCCTCTACAACAACCACACCCTAACTCTCCACTGGATTTAACAATGTAAATAATGCTTCTACTCCCCTTTGCTATGTTTAATATCACCACCAAGTTCCCTGGAGTCTAGAACTCACAAATAAATGATCCAGAAGATAATTCTTTTGAATCCCGTATCTTAATCATGCATTCACTCATTCATTCACCCATCACTGGCACCTGATTATAAGTAATAGAAATCACTTAAAGGTTTAAGTAAAAGGAGAAAAGAAGAAATGGCACTAGCTCCAAAGCTTAATGATCTTCCTTCTTTGTTTTTTCTATTTAAATTCAGTTTGATATCCACTTTTTTCCATCATTGCTTCTCAATTTTAGGAGCTGTACCTGTGAGCCAATGCTGTGCATGTGCAGCAAAAAGATACAAAAATATGAAATCAAAGTATTTATATAGGAAAGGAAAAGTCTGCTGATTGCTATACATTAAATTGGTCAAACATCTGAGGGAATGTGGTGTTAGTTGCATTTATTGAAAGAACTTTGATTCATTCAATAAAAATGTACTGGGATTGTGGGAAGGCCCAGCAATGGAGGTTTGAAGATGTGCTTTAATATCAAAAAATGGATTAATAACTAACACGTGTAAAGTCATATTACATTTATTTGATTTTTACAACTGTTAGCTAAAGACTTAAATATTTTAGAGACAACAGAGCCACAAAGATAAGATGAACTCGTCAGCTGAGCTGAAACCAAAACCTTAGCTTTCAGACTACTCATAAGCATAATTTGTCCCCACTGGACAGAAGCATTACAGAGGCACTAAAAGGTCAAAGGGGAATCTGTAGTGCCAGAAAGCAAGGAAGAGCTTCCCCCAACCAAAAAAAAAAAAAGGAAGAAAACGACGAGGGTATGCTAAAGGGACACAGGAGCCAACTGAAGTACTTCCAAGAGTCAAAGAACAATTTGAACAACAAAAATCTTGTTGAATTATAACCCAAAGAATAAAGTAGTTGTCCAGAAGTATATACAGATATAAAAAAATTACTGCATAAATGGAAGAAAAAAAAAGACAATCTTCCATCCAGAACCATTCCAAGTAATTCATATCTTAAAGTAGAAAGTTCAGTAAGCCTAACTCCCCACTCCTTAGGTATGGGCTGAACACAGTGACTTCTTTCTAAAGAGTGCAGTATGCAAAGGGTGTGTGTGTTACAGTTATAGTGGAGAAACCTGGCAAACACTACCCGAGCCAGGTGATCAAGTTCAACATCGACAGTGATAATAAAGCATGTTAATCTTGACATGTATGACAAAAACGGTACATCACACCTCAGTGGTCTTCCTCCTTAAACCCCATAACCACAGTCCAATTATCAGAAAAACATCAGGCAAATCCCAACTGAGGGGCATTCCACAAAAAACCTGACCAATAAATATGTCTCAGAACTGTCAAGGTTCATCAAAAAGAAAGTATAAGAAAGAATAAGAAACTGTAACAACCAAAAGGAGTTTAAGGAGACATGATAACTAAATGTGTATTGCATCCTGGATGGGATCCTAAAATGGAAAAAAAGACATTAGGTTAAAAACTAAGGAAATGTGAATAAAGCATAAACTTTAGTTAATAATAATGTATCTAATATAGATGCATTAATCATGACAAATGTTCTATGGGGTGAAAGGGAGAGACTGCCTCTTCCACTCTTGGCTCTTCTAGGCTGGTAAATAAATTAATGTCAGACAGACTGACAAGTGGAAAAAAAACCAAAAAGTTTAATATTAATATTGATACATGGGAGAAACCCACTAACAGGGGAAACTGGGTACAGAGAATCTGAGAGCTCTGTGTACTATCTTCTCCACTTTTTTATACAACTAAAACTGCTACCCAAAGTTTATCCCCCACCCAAAAAAAAAAAAATGTTAAAGAGGAGAGAAAGAGAGCACTGTGCAAGGGAGAACAGATGGATGAATCTAGCCAAATTCACTTTGGCAGCAACTGCCCATCCTCATCGCTTTCACCCTCACTATCATATCTTCAAGGACTATAAACATCACACAAGATCTAGAAGGAAGAACTCTGTCTGGGGTCTAAATGTGCTTCTGTCCAAAGGGTAGTCCAGATCTTATTCAGTGGCCAGAGGTGTAATAGGCACTTTTTGCTTTATTCAAACACAGAAAGGATTCCCAGAATCTGCTCTCCAAAAAAAACTCACTTAAGGGGAATCTGCCTAACTCATTTAGGCTCACCTCCACCCCACCTTCTACGAGCACACCCCAAACTTCTCCTTGCTTTTGTTTCATTGCTATTTATAAATGAGAACAACTCTTAGCATCTGTAGACTTTTGAAAGATTAAACATGATGGAAACTACTTAGAACTAGTTCTCTTACCTTTGAGCTTTTATGACAATTTCTCCAACCCATGAATAGTTTAGTTGGTCAAACTGATGATAGCAGTCACTTCATCAAGCACCTGTCAGAAATCAATCTCAAGTTCAAAGTCAAGAGGGAAGCACCTGGAGAATTCCAAGGAGGGGAGCAGAGAGCCCCAAGCTGAATCAACAGCCTCCTCTGTGTGGACCTAAAAGGACATCCAAATCCATGGCCAACCTGAAAATAAAGGTTTCAAGTGAAAATGAGGATACTCCTGACAATGTCAGGAACTTTGTCTTTGATATCTTCCATAGATTTAAGCTATAGCTTTTTGCGTCCCACCACCTTTCCTCTTTCCTCTTTTAAGATCAAAAGGGAAAAAATTCCTCAAGCCTAACAGACAGCCTGGGTTTCAATTCAACTCAAATAACTCATCTACTGTGTGAATGGGAGTGTGCCACGTATGCAGAAATCACTAGGACCACATACACCTCTTAAGCCAGTCCATTCAGTGGAAGAGTGTGTTCAACATGAACTTTTTAAGGGAAATTTAGGAAGACACACATCTGTCTTCCTAGATGATATTTAGAAAAATGGCTTTTCCTAAAACCACTGAAGAACTCCATAGGGACTTCTCTTTCTGAAAGGGACAAATTCCCCAAACTTCCAGAGCTGAAGTTCCCCCAATCCAGCCCAACTCCCCGCCGTCTATAACTGCAGTCTACTCGCAGGCCCAGGCCTGTTGAAAAATGAAATGAAATCATTCTGTAAATCCATGCCTTCCCTAATACAGGAAACTGCTTTACGGGGTCATCGCCAATGTTTTCCTATTCGTAACTTTATTGGGAACTGAATCACAGAATGCTTGCTGTCAAATGAAGCATCAAGCCTTTTGTTGGCATTGTCTGTACCATAAATCCTCCCTGGTTGTGGTCTGGGAGAGATACACAAAAAGAAAAAAAAAAAAAGAAAAAAATCATAATCTCTAAAGTAGTAGCTCTCAACAAGGCATGGTTTTGTGACCCCAGGCACAGTGGGCAATGTCTATAGACACTTTTGATGGTCACAACTGAGAGGAGATCAGGCTACCCAGGGCCACCTGCTGGCTTCCAGTGGGTGGAGGCCAAGGTTGCTGCTAAACATCCTAAAATGCAAAGGAGAGCCCACCCACAAACTAACAGTTATCTGGTCCAAAATGCCAACTAGTGCTAAGGGTTAAGAAACCTTGTTCTAAAGCCCTAAGAGAAACTGCAAAACTGCCTAAGAAAACATCTGTATGGAAAGACATGTTACATTGATTCCTCCTCCTCAGTATTTTTTGCAGGATCTTCCTTCTGCTCCCTAAAATTTGAGCATTGCTCACAGGTATTATTTTCTGTCCTACTCCCTGGAAACTCTATATGACCTCTCTTTGTTTTCTGATCCACTTTCCATCTATTGCCCAAGATGTCTGATTTTATCACTGATTACTTGCCATGATCAACCTCAAGCTCAACAAAATAAAATTCATCATCAGGGCCTCCAAGTCAGTTCTTCAGTGCTGTCTACCCTGTTTCAGTAAACATCAATCATTTCCCCATGACTGAGGTCAAAACTTCAGAGAGCCACTATTCTTTCCCACCTATCCATATAGTTTTGCTCAGCACCAAATATCCACTACCTAGCACTTTGCCTGCACACAGAAATCATACAAATATCTATTAAATGAATAAACACATTACTAAAAACATGAAGGACATTTTTTTTTACTTCATCTCCCAATCTCCAAATCCAATCATTTGCAAAGTCTTGTATGAATCCTTCCAGTTGTAAAGGTACCAACTCAAATGCCTTCCCTAAAAAGCCAAAACAAACCCCACAGAAATGTCAGACCAATTTTCCTCAAATATAATCCTCTTTATGTCATTACTTCCCCTTCCCCTTCAAACATCAACAACAACAAAAAGCCTATCAGATTCATCCAGTAAAAAGCTTTCATTTAGAACTCCATGTATCCAAAACCACCACCTCAAGACACCTATTTACTCATTTGTCTCACACTTATTTTCAGTATTACAAAAAGGACCTTTTTGTAAGTTGCACCTCACCCATGCCCAGAGCCACCAGCATCTATTAAAGAAGACATAGCAGAGGCCATCTTTGCCTCAGAAATTTCTCTGGACTCTCCTTAAAACCACCACTTCAAACCTCCTCACTTGTATACTGTTTTGCCAATTTCCACTCCTCCCTCTATCTACCCTGGAGATCCACAACTTTTCTTTGGAGTAGTTAGTCACCTGGCTTCTATTTGAATTCTCTGTGTCAACACTGAGCCAGTGGCTCAGCCACACTCAGCAGCAGGCAGAGGAAGTCTTGCCTCCTTGTCCCTCCTCAGGTCTGGGATCCCGGACCAGCTCAGTGCCTGGGGGTTTGTAGAACTGGTCATCACACACATACGGTGTTCCTCAAAAAGCCAGCTAAATGGTCTGCTGCTCCTGGTATGACCCAAGTTCTACGGCCATCACCTTCCTTCTTTGGCTCCAGGTCTGTGTCTCCACAGTACCCTATTTTCCTTCTATATTCAGCTTAAATGACACCCTCTCCCTGAAGCCTTTCCTAATTTTCCACCCCCAAACCAAACAATTGCTTTCTCTATCTTCTCATCATTTTTATCCTTTTTAAAGAGTGTGTATCACATTGTGGCTTGCGTTCATTAGTTCATCTCCTTCTATGTCAGCATTACCACTTACTAGCTGTGTGACTCCACATAAATTAATTTTCTATGCTCTTTCATCACCTATGAAATAGTAGTACATATCTCACCATCACACAGAGAGGATTTAACTTGATAAAATGTGCACATGGCTTAAAATACAGCCAGTGAGCTCTAATGCTGCCTATCATTCATGTTTTTTTTTAAGATTTATTTATACATACAAGCTGGGGTACAGGCCAGAGGGGTGGGGCGGCGAGAGGGTTCCCCAGAGACAGAGTGGGGAGCAGAATAGGCAGGTAGACGGAAATACCCTGCTGAGGGGAGCAGCAGGCGAAGCAGGAGAGGTCTGCCATGCCATGTGGGAATCTCCCTGGCCGGGCGTCAAACTCGCTGCAAACAGCTCCACAGCACAGCACTTAACCGCTGCGCCACCAGGGGGGCCCTATCATTCATGTTTAAGTTTAGAACAGTCTTATATTTGAATTACTCAAAAAAAAAAAATCACTCAAATTAATTTAGTCATCCAAAACTATCATGATTAAGCAGAAAAGACACTAGCATTTCCTAAGTACCAAGCATGTGTACTCAAGCAATGTATTAAGCACTTTACATAGGATAACTTGTAGTCTGTACATCTCTTTGGACTAGAAATTATTCCTATTTTACAGATAAAGATCAGAGAAACTAAGTATTTTGACCACAAATGTCATGTCCTTTCTACTTAGTCCATTAGCTATAAAATGTGAAGTTTTCCCTACTCATAGGCCAGGTATTATTAACATGCCAGGGGGATGCAACAGTAATATTGCAAAGTTTCCCACTGGCAAGTTGACAGGCCAGAGGACAAACACATGAGATGTTTGGTTTTTTTGGTTTTTATTTTTTTTTAAGGCAATGCCAGCTCTAAGGAAAGAATGACAGGAGCATCAGAAGTTTACAGGTATAGTATGGTGGCTACTGTTCTCTAAAGATCTTACCCCGTGGAAGGAAGGAAACACAAAAGAAAGAGACAGAAAAGAGAAGAAGAAAGGGAAACTATAAAATGTAGGTCTTGGCCAGGAAATATCTGAGCTTCACAGGCTGAAAGTCTTTCAATCAGTTTCCCTAACATGTCACTATTTTCTTGTATCACACTGGAAATTAAATTTCTCCCTTTTGATGCTTAATCTACAAAGTTTATGAAAAATTCCATCAGGTTATTTCTAATATCCAAAAATAATAATTTTTTCAAAATGACTCAAATAGTTTAAGAGAAAGGAGCCAAATTATCCAGCTAATATCCCCAAATCTCCCTCTATATCCTATTCCATTTGGTTTTCCTGCAAATAAACCAGGTGAAATATCTGTGCTTGTGATTTTTTTTTTAATTTCTTCAAACCCCCTTAACACATTCTTCCATTTGTATGTATTAATGTAACAATATTTTTCTTCTCAATTTGCCTTCCTGAATATATTCCAGGTGAGGCAAGAGTAGGTCAACCCTAACTTCTAAAGCAACATCAAATTCAAAAAATAAAACCTTAATGTATAATTTTCCTTTGGCCAATTTTACAAAGCACTAACTGCGATTTTAAAAAACGACAGCTTTTGTGGATGAGCCACAAAAAGAATAATATATTTAGTCTCCAAATTTGTGCCAAGTGCATTTCACCTCCAGAGTCTTATAGTTTCTTAAGCAAGACATTTAGAGATCTTTGGCAACAATGTGCAGAGGAGGCCACAGGTTTTCTTCTTAAATGATTCAATTTAGGTAGTGCCCTTTGCATAACTGTTACTCCAAGTGACAAGTGCAAAAAATCACATAAGTATGAATTTAAGCCAAAAGAAAGTACATTCAAAAAGTAATCTTCCAGTTATTTTATAATTCCTTTTAGCTGTATGTGACAGGGAGCTTGGAAAATGTAGATGAGACAAGAGAGTTAAAACCTGACTTAAAACACAAGCATCCCTTTAAATGTTTATTTATTAGGGGAAAAAAGAACTAAGACCTTGTCCAAAATCTGAAATACTCGCAGAGGCATTTGGAAATGAAAATTTGTCCACAGCAAGATTCATCTATGCTGGGACCTAGGGGTCTGTTGATTATACGCTATCTTCAGAAATTAGTGGGATACACAGAAATGAATTATCAGAGTCATAGAGGGTTCAACAGAAGTCTTGGGTTTCATTCAAGATTTGGCAAACACTGGAACAATGAAACGGTCAATGACAATATTGTCCACTTCATAAGATCAAGAAATTATGAATCAGTTCTCTAAATTTAGTAGCTAGACTCATTTCTGTTTGACTTTCCAAGCCAGTTCAGTACAAATAGCAAGTATATGGTATATGACTACTAATGAAAAAAAGGCAAAAACAGGGCCTCCCTGGTGGCGCAGCGGGTAAGCACTGCACTGTGGAGCTGTCGGCAGTGGCGATGAGAGCTCAAAAGCCCAGCCGGGGAGACTTCGACATGGCACGGCAGACCTCTACTGCCTCGCCCGCTGATTCCCTCTGCAGTGTATTTCCATCGATCTCCTGTTCTGCTCCTCACTCTGTCTCAGCCACTCTCGCCGCCCCACACCTCTGGCCTGTACCCCAGCTTGTATGCATAAATAAATAAATCTTTAAAAAAAAAAAGAAAGAAAAAAGGCAAAAATAATTCTCTCCAATGAAAATCAGAACTACACTCAGCCAAGTTCTTCTAGTTTTCTAATGTGGAAATACTTAGCAATGACTGTTCAAATGCTTAGCTTATATCCTAGACACTAAAAGAAATGAGAGGGAGAGATATAGGCACAGGAGCTCATTTTTACAGAAATGCCATGATTAAAAAAAAACAAGAACCACATTTACAGAACCACATAAAAGACGTCAGAGTCCCATTTACTCTCAGTAGTGACAAATATGCTTAAACAAAGATTCTAATTCTGTCAAAAGACAGCAACTCATAAGCATTATTAAAAAAAAAAAAAGATTCCACATGACTGTTTTGCTTTCACATTAAGGGAAAAAAAAAAACTTTTTTCTTTTACTTCCCAAATTCATTTTTGCTATTCATCTGATAATTGGGTCTTTGGCTGAGCGTAATTGAAAGAGGATAAAGCCCGGGCCAATTATCTAAAGAAGGACAAGATGTCTTCTGTTAAAGGCTTATAAAAATAAATTTGGCTTACAACAGAAATTTAAAGAGATTTCCACATTGTCCTCTCATTTCATCTGAGCATGTTGATTTTTTTACTCATTCCTACTTTTCTCTGAATTCATACAGGATAGGAAATGTTGAACAAAAAATGTAATTATATAATTATGATCTAACTAAACACTGATTTCAAATTTCAAATCACAAGATCACATCTAACTAATTTTCAATTTTAAGGAACGTGTCCAGATGGTAGTTGAGGGTCACTGTAAAGACACAAAATTGAAACTAGTTTCCTAAGTGAAGTAAACAGTCCATCTGGGACATAATCAAGCAATGAATCGCATTTATACCCAAGACACCTTGGAATGAAGCGCTCCCTCTTTGGATTAAGACATTTCGTTCAACCTCTCACCTAGAACTTGTTGGCAAGTTGTACTTTCGGTAATCTGTATCCCAAGCACCACTCATCTCTTTTAACTCTTGTGTGGAGTTTGCCACCTCATGTCATACAGCACCATGGCAACCCAGCTTGAACATACAGACATTCCTGAGCCTGAAAGAACATTTCAACTGCCAACGCAGCTTGATCAGAGGAGGGCTTCTGCAACAGGGTTTTCTTCTCAATCCAACCAATTAGGGGTTTTAAACGAGTTAGTAAAAAATTACAGTTCTGTGGGAAAATAAGTAAAGGCAAATCCATCACTGACACACTTGACAACATTTTGGTTCATCAGGAATAATTTTTGGTGCTATCAGAAAATAAAAGTATTGTATCTATTCTTCATAGTCAACTGAATTGAGAGCAAACTTTGAAACTCAAGAGTAAGAAAGTCATTACTGAAATTGAGTTTTGTGAATTTTCTGTACAAGTTTCATTTAACCTTAAATTATATTTTTGAGTCACTTCATCAGATCTATAATGATTAAATAAAAGATAATTCCTGCCAAACCATAAGATAATCTGTGATTCATAAATTATTTACATATTGAAATGTATATTTTCCAAAGGCAAAACAAAACAAAACCACAAAACCAACAGTTAGTGTTTTATAATATGAAAAAACTGTACATTTCTTTCTTAGTGTAGAGATCAGGTTGGCATTCTTCATTAATATATATATATATATATATAAAACAACTTTGTTTAAAAGAAAAACTATTTCCATATGTATCTACTATGCCAACAGGGGTTCCAACTAACTCTGCTATGAATGCCAGTTAAAATGGAAACTGACAAGCCAAGAAGACTGAGTGGAACTTATGCCACGAGTTGGTGCCACACTTCTTGCACATAAAAGAAATATGGGGATGTTATCAGGGTGCAAGGTTGAGATCAAAAGAACCCAAACCATAGCTGGACTACCCAATACTAACTCTGAGAGATCAAGAACAATCCACAATTGGTTTGCTATTTGGAAAACATTAAATCAATTTAAACCTCCAAAACCCACCATGCTCCAAAATTAATTCCAGCAGAACAAAAGTTAATTCTTTGAAAAATAAGTTTCTAAAGCTAAAATTAAGTCATGTATGTATTTCTGGACTCAATCTTTAGAGCAACGATTCCAACTTTCAAAATAATGACAACAAATGATCAGGAACTTATATTTTTCTGATTATGTACAAAAGTTACAATTCTCCAAGTCTAAAATGCTTAAGCGAGAAAAAGAGACAAAGGTTAAATGAGTTATCATCTATTACAGGGGACAGCAAACTAGTGACATGGTCCAAAACCAGCCCACTGACTGCACAATCATAAACTAGGAATTACAACCAGTACAATTCATGAACTAGGAATGGTTGAAAAAAAGAAGATATTAGGGCAAGTAAAATAATATAAAATTCACAGTTTAGTGTTCATACTGGAGCACAGTCATATTCACTATTATCTGAGGCTGTATTCACACCACCACAGCAGGGCTAAGCAGTATTTACTAACTGGCCCTTTGCAGGTAAAGTCAGCTAAGCTCTAACCTAGCATATGAAAAACAAGGAGGCCCAATAAATATATAGGTGAAAAATATCTTAGGAAGTAAAATATAACTGGTTAAATAAAGTAGAAAATATTCAAATTAAAAGAATCTCTTTGACCTATCAAATAAGAAAGATTTTTGGAAAAGTCAATAAAATGCTGTCACTGGTGCTATGAAACAAGAGCTACTGCATTGCTGATGGCATTCTAGACAGGTTCCATCCTTTTAGAAAGCAATGTGGCAAAAAGAAATGAGTCTCAAAAAATGGCCATATATCAATTTTCATTTATAGAAGGACTTAACTAGGAATATGAGCAAGTTCACACACACAGATATTATAGTATCATTAACACAATGGAAAAACCAGTAACAGTAAATTTTCTTCAATTCTGTGTCATATTTTTCAGATGTTATTATATTTCAAGTCAAGATACATCTGATTATCACACACATTTAACAGACCATTTCCTGGTAATAAAATGGTGTCTCACCCTGTACCTGACAGTCTCTTACATGTCCATGACTAGAGAGAGGCAATTTATGAAGTCTTAAAGAAGAGACTTGATTGTAAAAATGACTTACAAAGATGTGGGAGAAAGCATGGAATGTTCAGGCAGAAAGCAATGAAGACACAAGGGGAGGAGAGTGTGTTTGGGGCCCAGGACAAGTGCCCAGGAAGCACAGTGGTTTCCTGGTGGGACACAGTCACCATCAATGCAGCATCAGAGAAACAGAGAGGGCACAGGTCGTGATAGCTGGACTCTCTCCTCCTGCCCTCAGCTCGCTTAAAATCCTCCCACCAGGCAATCCAATGAGATGCCTGGAGGACACAGACTAACACCCTTATCAGTTGTTCTCCAGCCACCCACAGGGAATATGAAAAATGATTCCCTGTTGACAACTGGTAGGAGTGAGAAGTAATCTCAAAGGCTTAAAGCAAATTCACTCTATAGCACCCGTAACTGGCTTTGGGCACCTCAAATAGAACTCTAACAAATAAAGATGAGAAAACAGGAATTTGAAAGCCCAACTTTTCTTTTTACAAGGCAGTTATAAAAAGAAACATTTTCTACAACATTTAGGTACAACTAACATGTTTTAGAGTCAAGTAGAGAATCTCATTTAAATCATATTAGAGAACAAGTTACTTTAAATAGCAGAGAGGATGGAAATTGGCAAATGATACCAAGGAGTTGATAAAATTAAGGATGTGAGCAGATGTGTGTTGTCCACCTCGTGGAACCAGAAAGAATCCATTCCCAGTTCCCATTCCTCTGCATCTTTTAAGCTCCTTGTTTCTGGTCAGGCTTTTGGGACAGGCCCTACCCACATTTATTTCACTAAGGACATACAGAGGTCTGCTGGTTGGTAGTGTGGGCTGGAGTCAATTTGAAGGAGTTAAACAGCAAAATTTATTATCTAATAAGTAATGTGATCCTCAGAGATCTGATATGATAGTTCTGTTAAATGTCCTATCTTCAAGCCACTATGCTGAAGACACATACTGGGAACTATGGGAAAGTAGATCTTTTATTCCAAAAAACTTAACTATTTCTAGCTGACCTAAGAGGAATTCATGGTGCCAACCAAGAGTCAGCATTCCATCCATGTAACTCAGCATTATTCCTACGGCCAGGCCTCTCTACCCCATGCCCGTCTTCCCCATTCCTTCAGACTACCTTGCCTGACACAGGAGCACACTGCCCTAGTGACCTCCACCTTCCCCACTGCCCAGATCGTCCTCTATTGCTTCTAATCAATTGACTGCTCACAGGTTTTTTTTGTTTTGTTTGTACTTACTTGATTTCTTCATCTTTGCTTTCTGAAAATTAAACCTTTTAACCTGTATTTGTAGTAAATCCTCAATCTATTAGAATCTCCCAGAAGGTCTTTTGGCATATTTATTTGGTATTCTTGAAGTCATTCTTTTAAAGTTCAAAGTGAAGGCAACCAAGAAGTACCAGAGGCTGAATCAAATTCAGCAGCCAACTCCTACCTCCAGTGACAGTTCACCGACACACTGGAGTTGGAAATCTGGGAATCTGCACTTTAGATAACTCCAAGAAAAGCTAATTGGGGGGCAGGAGGGGAACCCGATAAAAATGTGGCTACCACTGCTACAATAGTTATTGCCTCAGCCGAGAAAGTACAGTAACAACCCTTTCAAGCCAGGGTGTGAAAATTGCTAATATCCTATCTGTTTTTGTCTCCTACTGGAAAAATTAACCTTAATATTTATAAGCTGCATTACAAATAAGGGAATAAATTAGTGGTAATTCCAAGGGGTATGGAGTTGTACTTCAGAGTTAAAGACTTAAATGTCTTAAGACAAGGTAAGCAACTTCCCTCCTACCAGGGAAACCTTTGAGGGGACAGAAATCCTCCCTTCATCACACCACCTCCCAGCTCAGTCTAAAAGGGGAAACAGGATTTAGACTTTAAAAAAAGAAGCCATAAACATTAACACTTTTATCTTACTTGTGACTCAGTTTCTTCAGTATTTATTACCTCCTATTGCCAGTCATCTCATCTTTGGTATCTTTAACAATCAGTTTTAGTGAGTACTGAAGTGATTATTTTCATTTAAAATATAGTCATGAGCTTCATAATGAAAAGGAGACAGTCACAAAGATCACAATGTGGCCTCCTTGGTAATTTCCAATACCTGGTTCATAACTCTAAGTAATAGTTTATGAATCTCTCTTAAAAAGCAACACTTCCTTTGTTTTGCAGTCTTGTACAGCGAAGGTCCTGCAATGGTATTAGAAAATCAGCAACTTAAGTACCTGTGGTAACAATTATTATTGTTGTAATTAAGAGATGCTGAAGTACTTTTATGGTTACTTTGCTTGTTCCTCACACGTGCCTTTTGAACTCAGTATTGTTGCTACCATCCTGATAAACTTAGAGGTCCATGATTTCTCTGTTAAGCTTTGTATCTCTAACTGCCCATAGATTCAAGAGCTGTTCTGTGGTTCTAGAAGCTCTATCATCAAAACTCTACCATTAAAGACACTCAAGTTGCTTTTAATCTACTTAAGACAGATATCCTCTACCTTTCCTTTGAAGTCATTCCTAGTGTTTTCCATCAAGGAGGAAAGGATCAAGGAGTCCTTCTTCATATCTGTCTTGAATGTCAGTGGTATATTTTCTCTAAAAATATTTTTTGCTGTATTTACATATGCACAATAGAATACTATTCAGCATTCAATTGCATGTGCAGCATGCAATTTGCAGCAACATGCATGGAACTAGAAGGGATCATGCTCAGCGAAATAAGCCAAAAGGGGAAAGAAAAATATCAAATGGTCTCACTTATAACAGGAATACAGGGGAACCAAATACAAGAGTGTCAACCAGCGAGAGAGTGGGGAAGATTGGGGCTCAGAACGGGGGAGAGGGGAGCACAGGGGACTGTGGTGATGGTTCACGGGTGAATTGGTGGTGGGAAACCTACAGGAAATATACAGTAATGTAAAAGACACAAATAAAAAATAAATAAATAAAAACAAAAAAATATATATCTTTTTTGCTGTTTTTATTGAGAGGTTTTATTGATTATCTTGCTGGCAACTAGGCTAATACATTAGGAATTGGTAAGCCTCTGCATTATCTTTTCTTAGATGACAAAAATTTGAAAACATCCTGGTAATGTTGTTCAGAGCTGAAAACACATAAACGAGGTTAGTTCTCACATAGGAGGAAAATGCTCCAGAATTAGGATCACTTTAAGTGACTCAAGATAAATGATCACAGAAGTGTTATCGTCACCTTTCTTCTGCCTGAATTAGAAGGCTATTTGTAGTAATAGCAGAATAATGGATTTAAGTAGGCTATGGTGCCTACTTAATATTTAATAAAGACATGAGGTGTAAGGTGATGCCAAAAGTCAGTGATTTATGGCAACTTGATTATAACTTTATCCATGTCAATAAAAACAACTCTATGAAAAAAAGCTGCCAAGCCTCAAAGCAGTAATATGAAATCAGACAACGAAATGCTGAAAAAGTAGGGTCATCAAAGTCCTATAGAGAAAGGATAGGCATATTTAAGATCAACAGCACAAAAATCAAAATAAGACAAGTAGCACAAGAGACAAATAAAGTGATAAACTAAAATGTAACAGTCTGTGAAAGAATTAATGAGTTATTGAATGAATGGTCCATACTTACTACTAAGTTATGAGGTATTTAAAATCCTATTAACTTATCAACTACTAAAGTGTAATATTCTCAGGCAGAAGGTAAAGGCACAAGTAGCAACAATAGAGATCTCTTAATAAAGAAGGGTCATATAAATGAGATGAGGAAGATCCTAAGCAGACATTCAGGGTCCTCCAAAGAGCTTAACATTCAGTGAAGTCTACACTATATTTCCATGTACAAATCAAGGATGAAAGCATGTACTCAAGATCAGAAGGCAGAGGTGAACGCAGAGCTCTACTTCTCTTTTGTTTGGACCACTAATGAACAAATGCCAAGATAACCACCACAATGGTGTTAGTGATCAGCCTCAGCAGGGTATGCAAGGAGACAGCCAGCCTCATCTCAGTTCCTTGTCCTGACTCCCATGTTACCAACTCATTTCCTGGTAGATTTCTAATTTCTTCCCTGACCTATTAACAAGCAAACACCTTCCCTCCCAGGAGATATAAGGAGCCTTATGACTTCTACCTTTGAGAAGCACAGATTACTGTCTGCAGGTCTGACTGTGCCACAGATTTAGTGAGAAGACAATAGGTCCAGGAGGAATGAAAGACAAGTAAGCCATTACTTGCTCCTTCTGTTACAATTTAGCAGTCAATGCGTTGAAGCATTTTCACATGTGTAAATTGTTCATTTGAAGAAAATTCACAACATAAGTATATAATTTAGTATTCAGGGCAACCAATTTGATAGTTCTCATAAGTCATTTAAATAAAGCTTTTGTGAACAAACCACAGAGTCCATGAATAAAGCCTCAATTAATAGTAAAGAGCAATAAATACTGACAGACTGCTATGGCAAACTCCTGCAGCGATCAAATCAGATGAACTAGACTTTGCCCCTCACACAGACAAGGATATATTCTGCCTTCCCCACCTCTCCCAGCCAAGGCTCCTGGCTTCCTTGCAGGAGAACAGTAGGGGGAAGGGTCTTCCTGATTCAAACTCACCAGGACAGTGAACAATATGTGACCATCTGGTCTGACAACATATTACACTTTCACTGAGTGTGGTTCTAATCACAGCAGTTTAAACAACTACCCTAGATCTCAGCAAGGTGCTCCTAAATGGAAAAATTTTTTTTTCCCTTTCAAATTGTTTTTATTGGAAGCATATTTGTGAGAACATTAAGACAAGTAAAAGGCCTCTGGCTGAGCTTCAAAGTCATAGGCAATTCACAAACCCTTCAAGCGCATTTTCCCATCCCTGACTTCTCTCCCCTCCTTCTGCCTTCTATGGATGGGATTCTATTTCATCTTCACTCCCTGGAAGAAAATGTACCTTTCCAACTAACTTTGAGACAAAAAATCACTTCATTCCCAATTCAGATGTTGCTTGCTGAGCACTTGTGTGCTTTTAGCAACAAAAAATGGATGCTTCATTATTCAAGAGTCACTGTTAACTCTCTCAGCAAGTAGGTACTGGCAGAACAAGGGAGCAACCCCACCCTCTATGGGGAGGAGTGTTTCTAACCTCTGGATTAAAATTCTCATTGACAGAATCACCAAGGAATGAAAGCATAGCTTTCAGTTTCCTGATAAAAAGGCATTCATCTCTTAACACATTTTTAAAAATCATATTAAAGTAGATTCACTTATTAGGTTAGTTGGTTATTATCTTAAGACTAAGAGATAGAGGAACATATTGGAAGAAATAAGAAAACAAACCTGGAATATAGCTACTCTGTTTTCTTTCTTTGGTGGGGGCAGCAGGGAGTTTGAGAAGGGAGATTTGAGAGCAGTGTGCAGGCTGGGGGCCAGGGAAAGCCAGCCTTAGCTGATGATGCTCCCTGTACCAGAAGTTCATACTTTCCAAAATTCTGATTCAAGCTCCCAAAGAAATGAAACACTCCAAGATGGAAGAACCTAAGGACCCAGTAAGACTGCCTTCACTGAGTCAAGGAGAGCAGCTTCCTGATGCTTGGAGGATGCCCCACCACACAGGAAGCCTAAGAGAAGGTACTGTTTCTGACCTGGGAGTCACCGGACAAGAGGACTGCTGCCTCTTGCTCATGTCAGCCTTCTATCTGACCACATCGCTCACCAGCTGAATTCTTACAGAGAATAACCCCTGTAGATCACCCCTAACTCTAATCTGATCAGCAATACTGATGTCCACAATCCCATGCCCAAGCCCTACCTCAATATCCCCAATGTCTACTAAACTGTGCAGAGACTGGTAACCCAGACCTCTAGAGTGAGGATAAAGCATCATTGAAAGAAATGTGAAAAAACGTGTTAGGAAACCACTATGTAATAAACTACTTAAGTAGTAAAAAGAAAATGGGCTTTGGAACCCTTGGTTTCAATCTCATTAACCTGTCACAAGACTTTGCGCAAACTATTCCATGTCTCAAAATTTTAGTTTCCTCATCTATAAAGAGAAAAATGCCTACTATGCAGAGCTACTATGAAACTGAAATAAGATAAATACACCCAAAGCAGGCATTCGGTGAGTGGTAATGAATGTTGCTATTTACTATATCAAAGAGCAATTCCAAATGCATGGCAGCCAAGAGTGAGAGTTTACTAGCTATGACTCCATAAATGTAAAGACTGAGATGTGTATAACACGATTATCCTGATGCAGAAAACATACGGAAGTTTTACAAATTCCAGTTTAGGATTTCAAATTTCTCTAAAGAAACAGATGCTAATGAATAAATTGCATGATGACTTCTGCTCATTTTATCACCATAAGTAATCAAGACCCTGAAAGATAAAGTAAATGTCCTAAATGTCTTTCTCGTAAATTTGGGGATGGCCTGGAATTCTTCGGTGACCTTTCTACGTTCCCAACTTTAACTTTTATGGTAATTTTCAAGCAAAAAGAACACCAAGTCTGCTATAACCACATCAGAAATATAAATAACAGTGAAACAACATTTATAATTATATTGCTATTAACAGAAGCTATTTCTTATATGGAGCATTTACTACAGAGTTTTATATAGGTAAGCTAATAATATTCTGAATTAAGAGCAAATAAAATTGATTTCACAAAAGAAAACTATAAAACTCAAATTTAGAACCTAATACAGTATTGCTTCCCCAGTACAAAAATAAAGTATTAGTTCTCCAAAGAGTCTACGCTTTAAAAAAGTTTCCTCTAGATTTCCAAAGCCTCCATGCCTCACCTGCCTCTATGCAGGGCTCCTAAGGAAGCAAATTTAATGTCAGCACCTCTCCGCCTAGAAGTTAAGAGTATTAATTCTCTGCCTCCGTGGTCCTCCTGCACTACACTCCTAATTTAAACAACCCTACTATGCAGTCAGAGTTGAACCCTAATCTGCCTCTTTAGCCAAAACTCGTTGGTATCAGGCTTTCTGTAGACAAAAGTGAAATCACCACTGGCCTCTGCTAAGCTCTACTTTCCACAATAGGACTCAAGGCATTGAAGGGTATCAGAAAAGATCTCTCACACTTAACAGAAGCCTCCCAAAATCGTCCAGCGGAGAATCTCGATTAATCCACTTCAGGACACACAGAGAAAGTGGAAGTAAAGGCACACATGCCTTCCTTAATGACAACCTCCTTTTCATCCTGGTTAAGTGTACTGCGACTGGATGGCACAAAAACCTCCACATGAAAATGAAGCACAATCTTAATGGTCAGTCCAACTCTTTGGGAACGATTCATCCCCACGTGTTGTCACTGAATATGTTGTTTCCACAAGCACATTTACCTTCTCTCATTCTTGAGAGAATGAGAATGCCAGAGAAAGCTCAGGGGAAACAGCATATAGAAACTCGGGCCCCTGCGAATGTCTCCCTGCTGGCTTGTTTCCCCTGCATACCATTAAAAAACCTGTGGGGATGATGGCAAGGGCTCCAAGGTTCTCTTCTAAGCTGCCTGAACCGAAGGTCAACCTACCTGGCTTGGGATGGTTGCAAAAACATGGTTTCATAGACACTGCCAAGTGCCACCTGGCAAAAGACACCTGTAAAGCAAACCACACATCTACCTACAAATCAATTCTACTAGATACGTGAGACAGGAAAAGGTTTCTCACCACTGATTCAAATGATAGTCTTTTCACACAAGTCAGGGCTAAGCTCAGCCAGGAAGGATAGCTATAACCTTAAGAGTAATCTCGGAGATGCCAAAGGGATGATAAAAGAGAGTGGCCATCCTAGGTGAGAGATGGAAGGGGAACAAAGGTATGGAGGTGAGAGAACGAGGGTGTGCAGCGAAGAATGACCATGTTCTCTCTATTTACTCTGACTTCTCCATGCCAGGATTGTGAAACATTTTAAGGTTACACGTACATCATAAACCTTTGAAAAGTTACTACAAACAATTAGGAGAACAAGAATTCAGGGTTGCACTCTTAATAAAGATCAGAAAGAGATAAGGCATTGAAGGTGTTTTCATTTTTCACAAAAGATTTCAGCTGCTAGATCGCTAACACAAGCAAAAAGCTTTTCCATCAGTGTGCTCGCCAAGGTTGACAATGGGTTCCTTTGGCTCAAACACAGGGATCTGATTTTGCATGTACAAATGGTTCATTCATTCAACCCACAGTTACTGAATGCCCTCTATGTGCCAGGCACCGTGCTAGATGCAAGGGATACAAAGATGAACTGACCTTATTCTTGGCCACTCAAAGTCCACAGGAGGACAGCCGCCATAATTAAAAGGCCATGGCGCTATAAAGATAGTAAGTAGGAAGTGACTGGTGGCAATTAATTAGGTTCATGTTCCAAGGATAGAAACAAACATTTTTTTAAGTCACCTTTTTATCCATTTCTAAGTCAATCTTTGATATGGCTGCATCTATTTCTAGTTTACTTCTTTGCAAACATTTTCATAAAACTACTGAATTCTCATCCTCTCCATTTTTATAGATTTCATTACTTTTTTTTCAATGACTACAAAATCTAAGAGAAACAATCAATTAGAGAGGGGAATGGATAATCCTTCAAACAAATGCCTTTATATCACTTCTGCATCACACCCCACATCCATGTGCCCTATTATCTATTTAAGGGAGTCAAGTCAGAATGCACAATAATATCACCAGCCTCTCAAAAGTGAAGTTCTCTTTCAAGTTTCCCAGTTTTCCATTTACCATAGCAAAGGCAGCACATGGCACCCTCTTTGTTGAAGGAACAGGATTCTTTTTTCTGTAACCTAATACAAAGCATTTCGTTTTAGCTCTCACTTTCATTTTTAGCAAGTCATCAGATTTGGGCTTTTAAAGGGAAAACTAAGTAAAAGTGATATGTTAACCCACTCAAAATATACTAGATACATACAGGTTTAAAAGCAAATTTAAAGGATGCAGAATTAAACAAAGGAATATTAACCATATTGAAAGTCATTTCACTTAGTAAGCACTAAACTGGGAGCCCCTCAAGAGCAGAAAATATCTAACTCAAGATCACTAAAACAAATATCCATTGGAAATAAATTTGGCTCACCACAAACCATTATACTTTTAAATGAAGTTACTACAAATAGACTACCTAAGTCTTACCAAAGCTTACTAGCTAGTTTTCAATGTGGAAGCACTATAATGGGTTGCCCAATGAACCAAAACAGTGTTGAAACTGTGTCACTAGATTGCACATCCCAGCACCTGCCCTAAAGCAGAAGAATGGTTTCTGACTTAAATAGCCAGTGCTAAGCACATGGATACACTACGTATACCTTTAAAATATCATGATGAGTCTCTAAAAATCTTCCTCAGCAGAGGGGCTCAATCTTACTCTGCTGACCTCAATGTTTTCATTTCTCCTACAAGAAAACACACAGGCACAGACACAAGCTGGATTTCACCTCCTTTCCTCTATCGAGGTTTGTTTCCTATGTGTTCCATTCTGCCCTTCTTTAGTGATCTCTCTCAAGAGCTGGAATATGTTGCTTATCTGCTCAAGCAGGTAAACCCCAACTACCCCAAGGCATACATCTTCTCCCTCTCAAAAGTCTGTCCAGAAAACTCATCCCATGAAGAATCTAGTGCTCTCCACCTACAATGCTGGAAATTAACTGTTATCCTAACCATGCAGAGATAACCCCCACTCCCCAAAAAAGTAACAACAAGTTGCATTTCTCCAACTTTCTTACATATCTTACTACTTTCAGCTTTACAAGACAGCCTCTGAGACAGATTAGTCAAAGGACATACAGCACAGCCAACATTTACTAATTAATCCTCATTAGTGTCTGGAGGAGGTCACAGCTTGCAGTAATATTATTCCTCCTGGAGATAAGGAAGCCACACTGCAGGGCTGTCTCTCAACTCTTTGCTTCTCAGACATCCCTGATTCATAGATCCTTTCTCAACTCTCAAGACTCCACTAGCAGTATTCCCCAGGATAGACCTTTCTGACTTCAGAGGAACTCTCCTGTCCTAACAATACCAGAGATACAGGCAAAGCTGAAAGGATGCCAGCATGGAGAGTCTCAATCAGAAACAAAGTGAGAAAAGCTCCCAAGAAAACTACTTATATCCACACAAAAAAAGCATGAATATTCAAATCAGTATTATTTATAATATAGAAAGTAGAAACAACTCAAATGTGCACCAACTGATGAATGGATGAATAAAAATGGGGTGTATTTATGCAGCGGAATATTATTCAGTCATTAAAAGGCAATGAAGTACTGATAAATGCTACAACATAGATGAACCTTGAAAATGTCACGCTAAGTGAAGAAGCCAAGTCACAAGAAGACACATACTGCTATATGATTCCATTTATATTAAGTATCTAAAATAAGTAAATCTATAATGACAGCAAGAAGAGTAGTTGCTAGGAAAAAGAGAAAGTGGGAAGTAACTACTACTACGTAAAGGGTAGCTACAGAGTGACTAAAACGCTCTAAAATTAAATACTAGTGATGTTTTCCCAACTCAAAGCTATTTTTAAAAAAACAAACTCCTAAGCTATTCATAACAAAGCAATGGCAGGAGCCCAAAAGGGACATTATCCAGCCTGGTTATATTTAAACTGTTAATTAAAATGAAAAAGCCAAATGGTGGTGTTTTCATTAAGTCTTTCCTAAAATCAGCTTAAGACTTCAAAAATCGTCTTCATTAAAATTTTAAAAACACAAAAGTCAAAGAAAATTCAAGATCATCTCCAACTGATGTAGATGGGTAGGGAAATTTACTGTATATTTATGACTGGATGACCCATAGAGTAGAATCTGAAAAAAAAAAAAAGAGTCAAAGACCTTTTGGTAAGTTATCTTGTTAGGATTAAACTTGACATTCTTACCAGTTTTTTCACCCTAAATATGAATGGGTTAGACTAAATCATAATCAAATAGTCATTGAATACTTGTCATGTGTCAAGTCCTGTTTTAAGCATGCTACATTTTATGATAATCCTCATAAACACTAACAACAGAGCCTTCTTCTGAGTCTGAAGAGCTACTGCTAATTAGCAGTGAATGATGGACAAAACTCAAGTTGTCTGGCCTCCATCATCTGGTCACTGCTTCAGATATAGATCACTACTCCTCCCTTAAACTATAAGGTCTCAAAGCTCTTTTTCCATGAAAAGGTTCTATAACAAGAATGGGTATTATTATTATTGGGTACCAGAAAGTAATAAAACTTACTTAACTCATTGGGGAAAAAAACTAATAAAATATATATTTATATATGAATATGTATATATGAAAATGTCTACACCTATTAATAGATACATGAAAAGGCATAACAACACCATCTCACATCCACCAATAGAAAACTACAGTTCCAATTTACTTCCAAAAGTGAAGGGTGCTCACCAGCTCAAGGGTAGACCCTAATAGGGTATGGGAACATAATAAATGCTGCCAACTCACTCCTGCTCTGATTTACAGTAAAACTGATTTATATTGGACATGAGAGCAAGGTGGCCTTGTAGTAGAGTCTATCAAGGTTAGCCAGGTGAAAGGAGGAGTGCAGAGAGGAGAGTGGATTTGAGGGCAAAGGAAAATAATCAGCTTGAGGGGTGAAGCCAACTGGCCTATCTAAATCCATAATCAAATGGAAGGAAAGTGGGCTTCTCCAAATTCAAGTGATGAGTTCCCAAAGAAACATGTTCTCACAGTCCTATTCCCACAGCCTATATCTCTACATATTCAGATTTAATTTGGGATATTTAATAAGAACAAAGCCATTAAAATTAAGGCCTTTCAGTTACCTACATCATTTTCAAGTCAATTATCTACCTCTTTTTCAAACACTTTGATTTTAACCCACTGGTAAAACTCTGTCTTCTATACTTAGAACTGATATAACGAACAGCATCACTCTGGAATTGTGGAAATATTATCTGATCAAGAAAGTCAAGTGTTAAGGACCAAAATATATGATATTCATCCACATATTTGTAACAAAAATATTACTTGGCCCAGGTACCAAGACCCTCATCCAACTGCCAAGCAGGATAGCACTTCCAGCACTACTGTGGTTAATCCTCTACCTTACTCTTCAGAATTTATGAAGGATTCCCCTTTGCAGCTTCTTTTAATGCTAAATCTGTTGCTAGTCTCTTCACTCATTCAAGAACTATTAATTAAATGACTTACTACATACAAAACTGAGATGTTTTCTCCCTTGAACATTACTCTGAAGGGATAAAGCATCTAAAAGCAAAATCTCAGTACCCCCAAAATCATACAGGTCACCATAGTTTCAAATATCCACATCATCCACATCACTAATCACAAAGAATATTTTGACGCAAAGAATATTTCCTAGCTTACCTTTTTTTTTAATATACATTTTTATTGTTATTTATGTCTTTTACATTTTGTATTCCCCTTGGGTAGCCCACCATCAATTCACCCGTGATCCATCTCCATGGTCCCTTGTGTTCTTTTCTACCCCATTTTGTGCCCTTTTCCTTCCCTCCCTCCGCCTTCCTCCTCCACCCCCCTAACCCCACTGATTGTCTCTCTCCCACCCGGCCTCCCTATAGTCCTGTTATAAGTGAAACCATTCGATATTTTTCTCTTTCGTTCTGGCTTATTTCACTGAGTATGATCCCTTCTAATTCCATCCATGTCGCTGCAAACTGCATGTGTTTATCTTCTTTCCATGATGAATAGTATTCCATTGTGTATATGTACCACATCTTCTTGATCCAATCATCTATTTTTGGACATCTGGGTTGCTTCCATACCTTTGCTATTGTGAACAGTGCCGCAATGAACATACGGGTGCATGTATCCTTTCGGATTAGTGTTTTTGTATCCTTTGGGTAAATTCCCAAAA
>PVIJ01012027.1:0-51773 GCA_004024925.1 Scalopus aquaticus
CCAGGCCGTAGCTCAGGTGTTCAGCATTCTCCAGCTTCTTATATATTATATAGTGTGAGAGTCATCGTGTGTGTGTGTGTGTGTGTGTGTTCGGATGAGGACAGCACCAGGCCGTAGCTCAGGTGTTTGCCATTCTCCAGGATGAGGACAGCACCAGGCCGTAGCTCAGGTGTTCGGCATTCTCCAGCTTCTTATATAGTGTGAGAGTCAGTGTGTGTGTGTGTGTGTGTATGAGGACAGCGCCAGGCGCAGCTCAGGTGTTTGCCATTCTCCAGGTTCTTCGCGGGCTGTGTGAGAGTCAGTGTGTGTGTGTGTGTGTGTGTGTGTGTGTGTGTGTGTGTGTGTGAATGAGGACAGCGCCAGGCGCAGCTCAGGTGTTTGCCATTCTCCAGGTTCTTCGCGGGCTCGGGACCTGTTATTCCCCCTGGGATGCTAGGATCTCGGTGGCTCTGATCGTTGCTGTTGTCACAAGGGGATTCGACAACTGCCCGCAGCGGAGAGACGCAGCGACCCGGGCCGCTTCCGGGGCCGGCGTGGCGGGTGGGGGTGGCCGGCGCCGGCCCGCGGCGCGCGAGGTCCCGCGGCTGCCGGGCTCACCTCCCCAGCCGGCCCACGCGGCGAGGTGAGCGGACGCGGGGCGGGGCGGGGCGCGGCGGGGCGGGGCCGCCGATGCCCGTGACGCGCCGCCAACCAGGCGGCGTTGCGGCCGCTGCTCCTCCGCGGCCGCTGCTCCTCCGCCTCCGCTGCCAGCCGCCGGGCCCATCCGCCAGCCGCCCAGCGCCCGCTGCCCCGTGCCCGCCGGTGCCCGCCGTGCCCGCGCCGGCCGCATGGCGCTCCGGGGCTTCTGCAGCGCCGATGGCTCCGACCCCTTCTGGGTACGTGCTGGCGGCCACCGGGGCCGCGTGGGGCGCAGGGAGGCGGCGGGAGATACGAGGCGGCCGGCGGGGAGGCCGGGCCCGCCTCCCCGGACCCCCGCGGCCCACCCCGAGCGCAGCGCTGGGGGCCCGCTCCCCACCGCGCCGCGGCCGGCCCTTGGGGGCAGCTGATTGGGGGAAACTCGAGCGACTCAGTTCCAGCGAAGCCGAAGCCGGGGGAAGGGTGCATGTGCCAAGCCCGGGGTTGGGATTGGAAAGGGACAAGAGCCTGAGGGAGGAGGTTAAAAACAGGGACCCTTCCTGCTTTGGGGTTCCCTCTCCAGTGGAAACTACGGGGGCGCCAGAGATGGGGTTGTAACAGCGTGGTCCTCACCCTGCCCTGTAACAGGGCCAGTGAAGCGGGTTGTCTTTGCTGAAGTTCGGCCATCTCCTTTATGGGTTGGGGTCCCCCCCTTTCACAAAGAACACCCCGTTACCAAAAGGACTGAGCTGAGGAGGGGTTGGGTGGGGCTTGCCCCCTCCGCCCTTGTTTTGCATCCACATTGCTCCTCTGTGGTGATATATTTTTGTCATCTTTTACTTTCTTTCTGCCTAATCCGTGTGGATAGAATTTGGGGGAGGGGAGGAATTCGGGAAGTTTGAGGTGCAGTCCGGAAAGAAGGTAGGGTTGCTCACCCCTGCTTTGTCTCTTTTCTAACCCTGGGGTCGGATTTGGGTGCCTTGAGGAAGCCCGAGGCCCTGCTACCTGTGGGTGTGCCACCCCACCCTGTAAAGTGAGCCTTCTCTCTGGGGGGGACGCGCTCTGGATTTTCCTGTGCAAGTTTCCTTTTGAATGTTCCTTGCTGAGGAGCCTGGTTGGGTCTCTTTCTGTGGTTTAACACCCAGTCTCTTGAGCCTAATGCGATTTGCCCCTTTGTTCCAGGAGGGCACATCAGTGTCACCCTCCGTTGCTTATTGGGGAATACAATAGGCAAATCTGGACACGATCATTTTTCTGCTTTTGTTTAGGGCTTGGGAGAGAGGGAAACACCCTTGGCTTTTAGAACCTGGTGATTAGCATCCAAAAATACCTTGTCCTGTTTCCTTGAAGGCTGCATTTGGAGCTTTGTAAAGGCATCTTTGAAACCCCATGGAAAGGTTTTATTTTTTGGGTGGTAGGGGAGGTCTCATTTGGAGCTCCTTGATATGTGTTACATTTTCAAGCCAGTGGGGTCAGAGGTTTTACTCCATGGCTGGAAGTAGAACCTATGCTTTGCATTCAGGGCCTGGGAATGGTGGGGGAGCAGACCTTTTACAAAGCAGGGCTCTACTTAGCAGAGAGGATAACCTGGGGTCTCTGTCCCCCATGTTGGGTGTGACAAGTGTAAGATGATTCCCTCAAGGATCCAGACTGGGAGCTGGTCTAGTGTTGCTGTGAATTCTGGAGTATTTCCTTGTTTGTTTTCGTCTCCTGAGTTCCAGAAAGGAAGACATTGGCAATCATAAAATAGACTTTGCATCAGGACGAATTTTATTGATGCCAGCTGGTAGTTGGTGGCTAGTGGAGTTTTCCAAAGTCAAGTGTGTTTTGGGGGTGTGCGGGGGGGGGGGCGGTGTTCATTTAGCAGACAAAGCACATCCAGGAAAATCATTTGTATTTTTCCTCCTTCCAAGAACTCTTTTTGCTATAGAAATTGCCAGGTGGTTTTGGGGTTTGCTAATGGGGGAGATGGCAGTTGTTGGCCTTCACCTCTGCAGGCTCTCCCTCTTTTCCCTATCTTGGGTCTTGAAGACTTTTCTCTGTCCTCCCTTTGCATTCCTGGGCTTGCCCAATGCCCCAGTTTTCTGGGGGTGCCCTGGAACCAGAATTTGAGAGTGGGCAATTTGGACATGAGAATTTCCAGGTGGCAGGGAAAAAAATCAACCATTATAAGAAAGCAGGGAGTGTCTATTTTCTGGGGCATCAGACTCAAGGCTGGGAGGGACTTGCTTACCGGCCTGTTAGATACTATGTGACCTGGGCCAGCCACTTAGCCTCTCTGTGTCTCTGTTTCTTCATCTGTAAAGTGGGAACTGGACCCCCAACCGCTTCTGGGTGTCATGAAGAGTAAGTGGGTCATCTGTGTAAGCGGCTCAGTCGCGACCTGCATGGAGTTAACCCGTAGTTATTATTTCCAAAGACCGAGTTGTGTGTTTCTAGTGGGTTCTCCTTCCTTTGGTCCTACTGTTCTGCTGCAGGAGATGCCCACTCTGCCCAGCTCTTCCCCTGACAGCGGTCTTGTTCTTAGTCAAGGCGACTAGCCCACGTGAGACTTACTAGAACTCCTTTCTGGGCCATTGCCTGCCTCTGAACTGCAGGAAGTGTCCAGAAAATCCAGAACTGGAAAATTATCCATGGGGGCTTCTGCTGACTTACTGCCTTCCTTGGGCAAATGTTCCCGGATGAGAAAAGGGGAATTTTGTAATCTAAATGGAAAACAGGCAAATTCCCCAGCATTTGGCTTGAGGCAGGAAGTCACAGGGGGTGGGAGGAGGGGTCTCAACATTTGGGAGAGACTGGTGAGGGCCCGTGTTCTCCCTCCAGCTGGACCTGCTTCTGAACATGGCATGGGGGGTAGTGAGGAGGGGTAGTGGTGGGTGAAAAAATCTCTTTCCATGTGTGAGCTCAACTTTTGGGAACTGGTATCTTCACCTGGGTGTCCCTGGGCCTCTCCAACGCACTGTGCCTCCAAAGGAACTTGGGACCCCTCTCCCACAAGCCTTCCCAGCTCAGTAGCTCCTTACATAGGCTCAGGCTGGGAACTTTCCCTCTTGTTCTACATCTGATCTGTCAGCAAATTCTGATGTCTCTTCCTTCAAAGTGTTTCCCAATCTGCCTGCTTCTCAAAGCCTCCCAGCCTGAGTCACCATGGACATGCCCCACCCCCATTTTTGACCCCCTCCAGTCTAGTTTCAAAAGCCAGAGATGCCCCTTAGACACAGGTCAGATCCTGCCCCTATTCTGCTGGAAACCGTTCCTCAGGGGACAGCATCTGACCCTATTACTTGTCTGCCCTCATCCATTTCTCACTTCAGGCCAGCCACCCTGGCTATCAGACTGCCTCAGGGCTTTTGCACTTGCTGGTTCCTCTGCCTGGACTGCTAGTTCACTTTCACTTCCTTGTTCAGATGTCCACTTAAGAAACCTTCCTGTGAGTCCCTGCCACTTCCTTGTATGCCCAGTCCTTCCCTGCTACCCCACCTACCCCCGTGGCCACACTTACTGCCATCTAATACACAGATATTTTACTTATTTATTTTATTTATGCTCTGTAACCTTCCACCAAAAAGTGAACTCCACAGGGTCTTGGGTTTTTGTTTGTTTGTTTTCATGACTGTGACCCCAGTACCTAGACCAGAGCCTGAAACATAATAGGTACTCAGTAAAGATTTGTTGAATGAATGAATGACATGACATGAAGCCGTGGAATGGCTATTGAGTAGGGTTGAAGCCTCTCTCATGAGATCTCTAAGGTCGAAATTGTCACTCACTTGTCTGGAATGGATACCTGGGCAGACTGACTCTTTTAGCTTTTATATGCGGGTGCTTGTATTTTATCTTGCAAGGGTCAGAACTGAGTCCCACTCATTTCTCTTTGTGCAAGCCCCAGTGCCTCTCTTGCACACAGTAGGCTCGATCAACATTTGGATTTGAGTGTCTGAGATACAAACAAGTTCCAGACTGGAAGGTGTTAGACCCAGCCTATCACTTTACTTTTGTCGTTATTTTACTGATGAATTGCTGTAACAGCTAATGTTTACTGATTGGGAGATTTCACAGACAAATCCGGATTTTTGACTTCTGAAAAAAATCAGAAAACTCTGAAAGCACAGGACCTGCATTTGGATAAGGTAGTCCATTGACTGGTGCTACCTCCTGTAGAACATGTCTGTTTGTTCCAGTTTGCCACAGTCCTTATTGCCACTCCTCCTTATTGTACCGTCATTTCAGGACCAACTGTCTGTTGCCTTTTTTATTGTGCTTTTTCACCTGGTCCACTTTCCTCATTGATAAAGCGCAACCAGCCCCTGTGTGCATTTGGATTGGCATCTCTTGCTTTGAAGCCCAGACTTGGTGAAGTGACTGGGAGTGGTTGAAATCGCCAATATGGGATGGCACAGAGACCCTGGTTCCTGCAAGGTCCTGGGATGGAGAGGCTAATTCATTAAGATTGCAGGAGTTTGAACAGATACCTCATTTGTATGTTAGCTCCAGATTTTCTTTTTTAAGATTTATTTATTTATGTATACGAGAGCTGGGAGTATACATAAATAGAGAGTAGGTACATAAAGAGTACATAAAGAGTAGGTCAGAGGTGTGTGTGTGGGGTAGTGGGTGAGAGGATTCACCAGAGACAGAGTGGGGAGCAGAACAGGTGGACTGACTGAAATCCACTGCTGAGGGGAGCAGCGGGGAGACAGGAGAGGTCTGCTGTGCCGTGAGAGTCAACTCCCTGGCTGGGGATTGAACTTGTGCTGCAGTGGCTGCTGATAGCTTCTCAGTGCTGAGACTAAATGCCTTCTGCCACCAGGGAGGTCCAAGCTCCAGATTTTTCATAGTGGGATAAGGGGGAGCTTTTATTATCAGATCGTAATGATCAGTAAAGCTGTAGCCCATAAGAATGTGCCTGAATGTTTGGCAAAAAGAAGTATCAAGTGCTATTGAAGTGAGTTGGGATAATGACAAGAACTTAAAGTCCTGAGGCTTCCCCCAAGTGGGGCTAAAACTGGGCTAGCGTCTGCCCTGGTGCAGGCCTGGCAGGCATTTACCTCCTGAAGGCTGAGGGTTGGCGGGGAGGGGCTCTTTGAGGAAGTCAGATTGGGTTGCGTGGTGGTAGGGTGCTCACCTATCTCAACCTCGGCATGTTTGGGACCAGTGGCTTCTGTTGTGGAGGCTGCCGTGTCAGGAGAATGCTTCCTTAGCGTGCATCCCTGGTCTCTACCCACTAGCAGCCGGTAGCACAATTCTCCTTGTTGTGACAACAAAAATGTCTCCAAGACGTTATCAGATGTCCCCTGGGTGGCGAAATCACACAGCCCGCAGTGTGGAGGAATCTGGAGAAGAAACTTCAGGCAAGACGTTACCCTCACCCCCTGTGTTACCCTCACCCCCTGTGTGTGTTTAGGCTGTTGAACTGGTGTCATTGGCTTATTCGGGTTGCCTTGGAGAAGCTTAATGAGGCAGAAAGAGGTTAAACCCCATTAGCTGGAGAAGGAATACAGTGGTTTCCATGCTAGTGTCTGCACTTTCTGTGGCTGCTGTGTTTTTCCGCCCCTAATTCATTCTGCTTTGAGCCTTTGTGGCCGAGGCATGTCCCCAGGTGAAAATGTCTGTCTTTAGCACCTCGCTTTGAAGTTCCAAGCCTTCATTTTAAACTGCCCCAGGATAGACTGACGATTATAAAGTGGAGATGCATTATAAAGTGGAGATTCAGCTAAGTTTCCCCTGGTTTAATTGTGGGAGTCATCTCCTGGGAGAAGCTGGAGAATGAGAGTGGTGATGGGGAACACTGGAGAGAGTGACTCCCTGCCAGCACCCTGTACCCTCAGGCAGTAGTTGAGTTTTTATGGGGCTTTCGCCTTCCCTCTCTGTGAACTTTCTCTCTGAGAAACTCAGTTTACCTTTTCCATAAAAGGTAGCTACTTAGGTAACTCGGTGGGGGTGGGAGGAGCTTTCCTCTTTGGAGAGCAGTTATCAAATGCCTAAGTTCCTGGTGTGGTCTTATAAAATACTGGATTCGTTCTTTTATTCCCACAACTTTTTTGGGCTCATTCATTTATGCAGCCTTTTGTCATTAACTAAGCCTGCGCCATTCTCAACATTGGGAATGTAGCCTTCAACAGGACAAATGAAGCCCCTGTTGTCAGGGTGCTTTCTCTGGGGGTGACAACGTGATTTTGCATGGTGGTAAGCATCACAAAGGCATAAACTGGGAAGAAGTGGGTTGGGCTGCAAGGGATGATAGAGGGATGTCTTAGAGGAGGTGGCATTTGACCTGTGACCTGCAATGCAAAGCTGGCTGGGCAAGAATCTGGGGGAAGGAAGTCCCAGGTAGAGGGAAGAATGTGCAAAGGCCCTGGGGTGCTTTGAGTAGTTAGAGCTTCCCAGAATACCACATAATTGAACTCAAAGCAACTGCAGAGCCCTTCTCATAAAGCCTGGAGCTTTATGCAAAAAAAAAAAAAAAAAAAAAAAAAGCATAAAAATGGCATGTGGTAATAATAAGGACCTGGAGAGTCTAAAGAGGAAGCTTAGCCCAGCTTGGCTGGGTAATGGGGCAGTATTTGCCCACAGACAGGGGCATGGACCTTGTGATCCTCCAGTGTTAGAATCTTTGGTTCAGGTTTTATTTATTTATTTATTTATTTATGCATACAAGCTGAGGTGTAGGCCAGAGGTGCGGGGGTGGGGGTGAGAGGATTCACCAGAGACAGTGGGGAGCAGAACAGGCAGGTCGACTGAAGTATACTCCTAAGGGGAGCAGTGGGTGAGACTGGAGAGGTCTGTTGTGCCATCTGGGAAGCTCCCTGGCCGGGGATCGAACTTGTGCTGCAGTGGCTCTGGATAGCTTCATAGTGTCGCGCTTAACCCGATGGGCCACCAGGGAGGCCTTGGTTAAGGTTTTTAAAATGAAGTTTGTATTAGGAGTCTGATCTGTTTTAGAATCTGTAGCTGAAACCCTTGAGGGTCAAACTGTTACAGGGCAGAGAGAGGGGAACCCAGACCCCCCAAACCTGCCCGTTCTAAATAGGTTCCGCCATCTGCTGCATCAGGACAAAACATAAAAGACCTTATGTGGAAAAGAAACTTTAATACAATTAGTGCGATAATACAGAAAAGACAAAGAATATAGTTTCTAAACTAAGCGCCCAAAGTTACCCATCACCTCCTGGGCAAAAGTCCACCCAAATGGGATTGGCCCAAGGCAAGGCCCGAAAGCCTGCCCCAAGTCTAAAGCGCCTTTCCGCAGGGACCCATAGAAAAGGGTCAGAAACAGCCAGACAATTCTGGGAGTTAAAGAGCAAAATCAAAACCAACATCAGCATTGCATAATCACCTCCCACGGGTCTCTCACCCACGTCTGCTTCAGTCAGGCCAGGCCAGTGCAGCTTCCTCACATGTGTCTCTGCTCCCTGTGCCCCGTCTGACCTCTATCCTGCTTCCTTCCTTCTTCCTTTTTCTGTTTTTTTTCCTTCCTTTTTTTTTCCTTCTCTCTTCTCCAGCTTCTCATCTTTCCTGCTCAGCTCCACCCTCTCTTGGGTGGGGCAGGGAACCTGGGACACTCCCCTTTCCTGAGGACCCCCCTCTTGCAATCCCCCCTTTAATTTTTATTCCACCGTATCTATGGTGGCATAGATTACAGGGTGTAGTCCTTGGAGACAGTCTTTGTTTATAGGGTTTATAAGTCCATGTCAAAAGAAGAAAAAAAAGGAAAAAATCTGGAGGCATTAGCCAAAACAACAGCAAATATATCATAATGACAGAAAAAACAGCTGAAACTGCTGCCCGGTGATTTTGTGTAAAAATAGGTAAAATGGTCTAACAGTAAATTCAGTGTGCAAGCGTTTTTGCTGTACTAATGGATAAAATTGGTATCAAGGTGGAGAGAACTTGTTTTTAGATAAGTTGAACCAGTTCATAAAATTTTTTTTTCCTTGTAATTTTGATATGTATTTGCTGTTGTTTTGGCTAATGCCTCCAGATGGATTTTTCTTTTTCTTTTGACATGGACTGATAAACCCTGTAAAAAAAGACTGTCTCCTAGGACTACACCCTGTAATCTGTGCCACCATAGATATGGTGGAATAACAATTAAAAGGGGGGAGTGTAAGAGGGGGGTGCTCAGAAAAGGGGAGTGTCTCAGGACCCCACTCCCACCTCAAGCCAGAGAGATCCAAGACACCTAGGACTACGAATCCCAGAATCCCAGAATGCTGTCATCATCGAAGGGAGGGTGCTGAGGACTGAGGGTGGAGTTAAGCAATGGTTTTTTGGTATTTAAAAACCAGACATGTGAGTTTGGGGGTGGGGGGGATTACTCATGGTTGTGGATCACCGGTGTTTTGGAGTGCGCCATTGAGATTCCAGCTCAGCGGAACTGGTAGGATGCATTCACCAATTCATTCTTTATCTTTTTCCCTTCCCTTTTTTGTAAATAAACCCTTTTTTAAATTAATTTTATTGTGTGTGTCTGCAGTTGAATCTTATAATTTCCTTTTAAGTGCACGGGTGAGAACCCACAGACAGGCACCCCATTTTATATCGGGGCTGCCCTGCAACAGTTTTGAAACAAACACACTATAGAAACAAAAACCACATTTGCGGGGCCTCCCTGGTGGCGCAGCAGTTGAGCGCTGCGCTGTGGAGCTGTCGGCAGCGGCGACGCGAGTTCGACGCCTGGTCAGGGAGAATCCCACATGGCGCGGCAGACCTCTCCTGCCTCGCCTGCTGCTCCCCTCAGCAGTGTATTTCTGATCTGCCTGTTCTGCTCCCCGCTCTGGCTCTGGTGAACCCTCTCGCCGCCCTACGCCTCTGGCCTGTACCCCAGCTTGCATGTATAAATAAAAAAATAAATCTTAAAAAAAAAAAACACACCACATTTGCACTTATGGTAGCCAGTGCCATGGGGAAGCCAACATTTCCTCTGGGGCTGACTAACCACAGATGGCTCAAATCCACACTGGGCACCAAATCTGTTACAGGGCAGAGAGAGGGGAACCCCAGAACCCCAAACCTGCCTGTTCTAAATAGGTTCTGCCATCCGCCACATCAGGATAAAACATGTAAGACCTTAAGTGGAAAAGAAACTTTAATACAATTAGTGTGATGATACAGAAAAGACAGAGAATATAGTTATAAATCAAGCACCCAAAATTACCCATCACCTCCTGGGCAAAAGTCCACCCAAATGGGATTGGCCCAAGGCAAGGCCCGAAAGCCTGCCCCAAGTCTAAAACACCTTTTGGCAGGGAACCATAGAAAAGGGTCAGAAACAGCCAGACAATTTTGGGAGGAAAAAGACAAAATCAAAATCAAGATCCACGTTGTCATTGTCACCTCCCCACGGGTCTCTCACCCACATCTATTTCAATCAGGCCAGGCCAGTGCAGCTTCTTCACATGTCTCTCTGCTCCTTGGGCCTCTTCTGGCCTCAGTCCTGCTTCCTTCCTTCTTTTTCTCTGTTTTTTTTTTTTCTCTTCTCCAGCTTCTTATCTCTCCTGCTCAGCTCCACCCTCCCTTGGGTGGGAGAGGGAACCTGGGGCACTCCCCTTTCCTGAGGACCACCCTCTTACAAAACCAAGTTGGGGGTTCCACTCACAGGCTTTCATGACCTGGTAAGGTGATGCAAGGCTTTCCTGTGTGATTAAGATGACTTTCTGTTGATCAGTAGAAAACTTTTCTCTTACAACTGGTATTGAGTCGACCTCAATACCAAAACTGGTATTGAGTCTTTTAAAACTGGTATTGAGGCTGACTGAGGTCTTGTGGGGTAACTTCTTGGATGGTGCTGTTACTTTAAAAACGGTGAACAATCGAGGAGAATATAAAGGGAAAGTAAAATTTTCAGTACTTTCCCTCCCTGCCCGCTGCTCCCAGAAGTAGCTCTTGATGATTGTGTCTGGGTGTCCTTCTAGAAAAATTTCAAGCATATGCAAATAGTCTTTAGGGGTGAGAGTGTGGGTGTGTGTCATTTTTTCCTCCCCACTTAGGTTCATATTCTAAATAATGTTGCTACGTGTGCCTTTCACTTAAAAACTGACGTTGATTTTCTGTTCAGTTTAAGTCTGTGCAAATGGAAGGAAAAAGGAAATAACATTTTTTTTTTTTCTAACGAGCCACACATTCTTCTGTGATAGGTCTGGGCTATGTATTTGCCCAGTGCCCTCCTGGTGACTGTTGGGGTGGGTTCTGGGTTTGGGACACGATAAACTGAACTGCCAAGGACATTCCTGGGCCCACATCTTGGCACTTGTATGCAAATAGATGTAAATGACTCAGCAGAATTCTTTCCCCCAGGAGAGTCTGCTGGGGAGAGGGGGAGGTCCATTTTTAAATTTGATAGTTCTCGTTGGGAAGTGGCTGCTGTAGTTTATGCACCCAAGAATGAATCCCCAGCAATAGTTAAGCACCTGCTGTATTCTTGGCATTTGAAAGCAATTGGAGAATGAAGACCAGGCTCCTCCTGCTTCTGTGTCAGAGTTTGCCCTGTTGGGTTTAACCTTAAGTGGGGAGGGCCTCCCTGGTGGCACAGCGGTTGAGCGCTGCGCTGTGGAGCTCCGCAGCTCCTGCGATGAGGGTTCGATGCCCGGCCCAGAGGATCCCACATGGTGCGGCAGACCTCTCCTGCCTCGCCCGCTGCTCCCCTCAGCAGTGTGTTTCTGATCTGCCTGTTCTGCTTCCCGCTCTGTCTCTAGTGAGCCCTCTCGCCGCCCCATGCCTCTGGCCTGTACCCCAGCTTGTATGTAAAAAATAAATATTTAAAAAAAAAACCAACAACCATAAGTGGGGAGGAGGGAGGGGGGGGAGTCGGGGATGAGGGGGATTTGGTCTAGAAACTGCTTGATTTTTGTTACAGTTTTTAAAAGATATGCTTGCATTTTAAACATCCTTGACTTATCTGCTATTTAAAAGTGCTTTTACATTAATAATTTATACATCTAAGTTTTACTTATAATCCCATCATGGTAATTCTGATTTCGTTTTTACACATCTGCCTTCTAGTTTAAATAGCTTTCTGATGACTGAAGTGACAAAACAAACAACTTAGAGATGTTTAAATAAATATTTAAATGAAGTGTTAACATGCTACTCTCCAGAACTAACCAACAGCCAAGCTGTTCTTCCAGCCCTTTCTCTGTAATCGTGGAAACACTTACAAACATTTATAATGTGCTAACAGTAAAATGGATTCTATTATCATCACTTTGCTTTTTTTAAATTAACGTACAGACGTGCCAATACATCAGATCTCACTAATTCTTTGTGATACTTGCAGATTTGTTAGAATTAATTCAGCCATCTTCCTATTCATAACTCTACTTGCATTCACTCTCCATTTCTGTTCCTGTAAACATCTGTGTACATAGATCAGAAAAATTCATTTTGCAGGTTTTTAAAAAAGATTTATTTTTTAATTTATTTATGCATAGGAGAACTGGGTCTAGGCCAGAGGTGTGGGGTGGTGGTGAGAAGATTCACCAGAGACAGACTGGGCAGCAGAACAGGCGAATTGACTGAAATCCGCTGCTGAGGGAAACAGCAGGCCACACAGGAGAGGTCATCTGCGCCATGTGGGAATTTCCCTGGCTGGGGATCAAACTCAGGATGCAGTGGCTGGTGATGGTTTCATAGCACTGAGACTTAACCCCTGCATCACCACGGAGTGCCCCACATTGCAGTTTTTAATAGGAATTGGGTGGCTGTTTCTCAGGAGAGTTGTAGCATGTCCAGTCCAGTGATGGTGAAGGTGAATTCGCATTTCTCGGGTCCCCTCCCAACATTGGACATGGCCAGATTTTGTTAATGTCGATGGATGAAAAAGATCTCATTTCCCTCTATTTCCCTGACAGAAGCTGGGCTCCTGCAACTGATTCCCTGCTGATTTTTGTGCTCTTTACTGTGTGTCTTTTTGCCCATCTTTCTACTGGTTTGCCCTTTCCTGTTAATTTGTAGGAGCCCCGATATAATGGGCTTCTCTGCCCTCTGTGGACTTGTATGTTGCAAATACTTTTTCATTGGCTGTTGTTTATTAAGCCACCAGCATACGATGCGCTTGTAGGGTGGATGCCATTTCTATTCTGCATTTTCTGTTGCCAGAATTTTCCCACATTCCTACTTCCTTTTTGTAATTATACCTTTAGATGTCCGAGCAATAGTCTGCCAAATGGGTGGACTGTGATTTTCGTAATTGCTATCTATGGTTTGACATTGGGTTGTTGGTTTTGTTCCCCCCCCTTTTTTTCCTTTGAAAGAAAACACTGTGGATCTCATCTGGATGGTGCAGTCCGGCTATTTCCTTGAGAACATACGTCAGGAGTGCATATCAGAATGTCTGAAAGGTTTTTTAAGATTTGTTTATTTATGCATACAAGCTGGGGTACAAGCCAGAGGCATGGGGCGGCAAGAGGGTTCACCAGAGACAGAGTGGGGAGCAGAATAGGCAGATCGACGGAAATACACTGCTGAGAGGAGCAGCGGGCGAGGCAGGAGAGGTCTGCCATGTGGAAATCTCCCCCACTGGGCATTGAACTCGCATCGCTGCTGCCAACAGCTCCACCGCTGCGCCACCAGGGAGGCCCCATTTTTATTGTCGTTGGAATTATTATTATGAGCAGATGATGGGTCTGTAATAATGACAGTCTTTCCTCTCCCCAGTCAGCCTTTTAAGGCTGGAGACTTGGGATCCAGAAGAAAGTTGGGGTTGCGGTGCTGCAGAAGCTAACTGGCAGTTATAATTTGGGGGCCTGTTGATAATGCTTCTTCCTCAAGGTCATTCACTTAGTGGGGCTCCCCATCTTTAACTTTTTGTCCCCTGAAGATCTGTGACCATCTCTCCCTGGCTGCTGGGATTCTGGCCCCGCCCGCTTGCAACCTAGTGGGGGAGGGACCAGAGAAGGGGCTCACTCCCACCGTTGACCCTCTGTTTTTTTTTTTTTTTAAAGATTTATTCATGCACAAAAGCTGGGGTGAAGGCCAGAGGTGTGGGGAGGTGAGAGAATTCACCAGAGACAGAGTGGGGAGCAGAACAGGCAGATTGACTGAAATACACTGCTGAGGGAGGCAGCGGGCGAGGCAGGAGAGGTCTGCTGCGCCATGTGGGACTCTCCCTGGCCGGGGATCGAACTCGTGCTGCAGTGGCTCTGTATAGCTTCACAGTGCTGCACTTAACCTGTTGCGCCACCAGGGAGGCCTGAGCCTCTGTTCTTAAAGGGGCCAGTGGTGGGGGATGAGCCTTGGGCATGGAAGGCATGGGAATGCTTGAACCAGGACCAGGTGCAGCTCTAAAGAAAGCCAGGTATCTGGCTTTCTTCAGGTATGTGGGTCAAGAGGCCAGGTTCAAGAACCTGAGTTGGAAAATCAACCCTGTCAGCTCCCATGGGGGAACTGGATCAGTTGTTTAACTTACGGAGCCTCAGTTTCTTCCTCAGCAAAGTAGGACTCAACGGCTGTGCTCTGTCTATTATGGTGTTGGTTGCAGGGAAGAAAAGGTAGGATGTCCAGACACTGGCATGGTTACGGAGCAGGAGGCGGGTGGGTTAGGGTCTCAGGATGGTGCAGAGCAGTGGAGGGGGGATTTCAGGTGTAGTGATTCTCCTCTTTTGTGATTCTCCTCTTCTTTTTTTTTTTTTTAAAGATTTATTTATGCATACAAGCTGGGGTACAGGCCAGAGGCGTGGGGCAGCAAGAGGTTCACCAGAGACAGAGTGGGGAGCAGAACAGGCAGATCGACAGAAATACACTGCTGAGGGGAGCAGCAGGCGAGGCAGGAGAGGTCTGCTGCGCCATGTGGGAATCTCCCTGGCCAGACACTGAACTGCCGCTGCTGACAGCTCCACAGCGCAGTGCTTAACCGCTGCGCCACCAGGGAGCCCAGCGATTCTCTTCTGATGGGTCATTTTCTGGCTACTTCTGGGCCCGTGCAGCCCCTGGAAGAACCTGCATAGACTCCAGGGGTCCCGACACCTGGGTTCATTCATCTAAATGTTACAGGGTGTCTGTTGAGTGCCTGGGTCTGGGGGCGGCTTGCTGGGTTGTCCCTGTCAGCCCTGAAATCGGGCTGAGTGTGGGAAGATCCATTCTGCAGTTTTCTTTATAGCTTAGCATTAGGACAGCTTGCTTAAGGACCTAAATCTCCGACCTGGGAATGGAGGTGGGTGATGACAGCTCTTCAAGCTACTGCCATTTTATAGACTTGGGGAGCCCCAGGTTACTGTTCCTGTAAACACAGTAGTGATTACATTATGTCCTGGGCCGTTCCCTGTCTCTTGCTCCCTGATATTGAGAGCTACAGTATAAAGGGAAACAGTACAGGAGTGAGGCTAGGCAACCGTGAAAATCGGTCGTCATTACACTTTTCTAGAGACAGTCTCCTCTTAGCAGGTTAAAACTTGAATTTGCAACCACTTTGCTCCACACGACCTAAATGAACAGTGTATTTAGAAAAAACAAGAATGGGATCCAGTGTAAACACAGTCTGTATTTGGGGCTCTACTTACTAGTGCATCTTGGACACGGTCCATTTTAAGTGCCTGGTATTTACTTGATGAAATGGCACTGTGGACCTAATGAAGCAATTTGCTCGTAATTGTTCCCTCTGGAGGCCGTTGGTCTTCGCCTTGTTTTTCAGCCTCTGTGTCTAGGGAGCTCCTGGGGAAAATGTGGAGCCAAGCTTGAGTGAGTGGGCGTTGGAGGGTCACCCCCCCAGGTCAGAACTCAGGGTCTGTGCTCCGGGCTCAATGGTTCTTCTGGGGTGGGGCGCTCGCCCCGCTGCCTTGTGCCTGAGTCCACGGGGGTCTCCTGAGCACCCCGGGAGGCCGGGAAAGGGCTTTAGGTCTAGTAACTGGGAGACAGCTTGGAGAGACAGGAATTGGGAAAGGCCTCTGAGCACGCCAGCCACTGCATCTTAATACTTTTTTAAAAATTTTATTTTATTTATATCTTTGACATTATTGTGTATTCCCCGTGGGTTCCCCACCACTAGTTCACCCGTGAACCGTCACCATAGTCCCTTGTGCTCTTCTCCCGTTTTGAACATTTATCCTCCCGCTCCCTCGCTGAATGTCTCTCATTTATGGTTGCCTGCTAGCTTTTGTTTTGTTTTATTTTGTTGTTTCTTAATATATATATTTTAACATCAATTCACTTTCTTTTAAACTGCTACGAATTTATCGCCAAGGGAAGTTTCTATTGTAGCCCACCTGGCTCATTTCAACTCCTTTACTGTAGCACCTGGGACCCGGGACTGCTTCGGTTTTTCTGCCTTCTTGTAGTCTCTGTGACCAAGGTATAAAGCTATCTGATGCATTAGACTTTAACCTTCCTCTTATCCTTGTTTTTCTTTCATTTTTTAAAGATTTGTTTATTTATGCATATAAGAACTGGGGTGTAGGCCAGAGGTGCAGGGGGTGAGAGGATTCACCAGAGACAGAGCGGGGAGCAGAACAGGTGGATCTACTGAAATACACTGCTGAGGGGAGCAGTGGGTGAGACAGGAGAGGTCTGCTGCGCCATATGGGAAGGCTTCCTGGTCAGGGATGGAACCCAGGCCATAGCAGTGATAGCACTGAGACTTTACCAGCAGGGAGGCCTTATGAAGTAGTTTAATGTGGACATGAATTCAAGACATTGTTGCTCCTCAAACACCTTACAGAGGAGGGCGCGTGTGGACCCAGAAGGTGAGGTGGTGGTTGAAATAGTAACCCTTTGCCAGGCACATGCTTTCTGAGTACATGTTTGGGAAAGAATGCTGTGCTTGTGGAGAGGACGTCTGTCTGGGGCCCTGCAGAAACTATGGCCTCTTGGTGCTTTGGAAAGGCCTGGACTTTATTGAGTAGAAGATTTTATTGCCTCCTGTCTGCGTGTGTTTGGCAAAAACAAACACACTGGGCCAGGGCCTGGGGGAGGAAATGCAGAGACAGGCAGGCAGCTGTCCGGTGGAAATGATGATGGGATCAGACTTTGCCTCAGCCGGCATGGTCAGGTAGCTTGACAATTACATGCATCCCCCATTAAAGTTAATTGAAGTGTTATGGTGCAGGAGAGGAGCGGGGGCGGCTGTTACTTAGCTAAGGAGTAAGGCCATTTTTTTATGTTATTTTGTGTTTTTTTTTTTTTAAGATTTATTTATTTGTGCATACAAGCTGGGGTACAGGCCAGAGGCATGGGGCGGTGAGAGGGTTCACCAGAGACAAAGCAGGTAGCAGAAACAGGCAGATCGATGGAAATACACAGCTGAGGGGAGCAGCGGGCGAGGCAGGAGAGGTCTTCTGCGCCATGTGGGAATCTCCCCAGCGGGGCATCGAACCCGTGTCACCGCTGCTGACAGCTCTAAAGCGTTGCACTTAACCACTACGCCACCAGGGAGGCCCCTTTTTTGTGTTTTCTTTTTGATTCTGGAAACATAGGAAAAAGCCTCTTGCCATCACTTCAGTTGGGTCAGAAAAAAGACCAACAGTGGTCACAGGCACCCCGGTTTCAGAGCTCTTATGATATGAAAACGTGGCCTGCAGGATTGTAGGATATGCTGTGATATCAAAGACAGTAAATCAAAGATAGTAAATTTTGAAGAAACACAGGATTTAGAATGGATGCATTGTAATAGCATCCTCTCCTTCCTTTGCCCATCGCTTCTTCCCTCTTCTGTATATTAATCCTTTTATCCTGTAGGTCCCATGCCAAGTGCTGGGGACATAAACAGGGTGAGTGTAATACACAAAGCAGCCGCCTTCCCTGCCTCCCTGTCTCACGTGAAACCTGTGTTCAGATCTTGTCCTATTTCGTGCTTGCTGTGTGACCTTGCACTAGTGACTTGACCTCTCTGTGCCTCCATTTTTCTCACGTGCAAAATGGGGATAATAGTAGTGCTTAGTCGTGTGTCATAGAGTTGTACAGTTTAGTGAGTCACTGTGAGGTTAAGGTGCCTGTCCTTTTAGGTTTCAGGGCTGTTGGCATCACTTCATTGCTCCTTGGCTGTCCCCACTCTGGTCCAAAGAGGAACTAGAGGATTCAGGAGGAAAGTGAAACAGAAAAAGCGCGGGATGGCAGTCCAGTTAGCTGTGGTTAACATCTGTGCACATGAGTAACCTGCTCTCCTTGGCCCTCCCTAGTCAGGAGACCTTTTACTCTGTGCCTGTCTCCTCCTCAGCTGGAAAAAGGAGACTAGTAGTAGTCCTGAGCTCCTGCCATTTTTGTTTTAGGGATCAGGCTCGTTGAGACTACTAATAAGGTGCTGAGAAATGTGCCTGGGGCTGTTTATGGATTTGCTATGGTAATATCCACACCTCTAGGGAAAAAAACTTAGGTGCGTCTGTTCCTGTGGTTTGGAATCCTTTCCTGGCCTTCACTCGAGTGTCCGATGGTATCTTTGCACTAGCTCTTGGTCTATTCTCACATGTGAATTTAAAATCCTGGTCAGAGAGCGCGAGCCTTGGGTGGCCAGTGCCTCCCCCTTCTTACCTACGGCCTCTCTAGGGCTGATTGGCCTTTGGCGTGGGACAGCTGGGTCATTTTAGCTCTTCCGTGCCTGGGAACTTCCTGGCTTTGGCTGTGCATGACACAGCATGCGAAACTGCACTTCTGGATGTTTGAGCTACTTCCTCTGAACCTGTACCTTTAACTAGGGTTATTGGGTCAAAGGCAGGGATGGAGTCTCTGGCTTTTTCTGTGTATTTCTGGGTTGCTCTGCAGGTGGATTTCTTCACCACACTCTCTGGTTGAGCAAGTATTTAATGGGGGCCTGCTCCATGCAGGTGAATGAAGAGAATGTTCTGCTTGGGGGAGGGTCTTTCACGCCATGGGGAAGGAGGAACTTAGAAATCAGGGAAATAGCTGCTGGTATAGGATTACAGACTGTCTCCTGAGCACCAGGGAGTGTTCTAGATGCTTTACAAGTGCTAATGATTTCATCCTACCACCAACTATAGAGCTGTGTGTAGTCTGTCTTGAGATGGGGAGACAGAGGCTGTAGCAGGTGGCATAGAAGCCAGGCTGTCTGGTGGCAAAGTCTGGTGACTCCTGCCCTCTGTTGCCCTATAAACAGGTGCTGGAGGAAACCCACAGTCCTCGTGAATAATGGGGCAGGGGGCATCTCGGCAGGTAGACCAGCTCTCCCCTGACTGGTATTTGAGGCAGCATGAAAGGAATGAGGTCAGAAAGGAATGAGAAGGACCTCGCCAGACCAAGGGCCTCCCAAGCTTGGGAAAGCCAGCAGGAGGCTGGTGAGTTTGAGTAGTGGGGAGTGGGACGGGTTCATGGCTAGAGCATAGCAAGGAGTGGTACGGAGGTGCAAGGGGCTCCCTTGGTAGAGTGTGAACTGTAAGATAATAATACTAACACCCATAGGATCCTGGCATCCTACCAAACACTTTCCAGAACAGCTCTGTGAGGTTGATAGTTATTCCCATTTTATGGGTGGGGAATCGAGGCCCAGAGAGGTTATGTGACTTACCCAAGGCCACACAGCTTATTTGTAACAGTTTGGCCCAGGGTCTAGGCTCTTAAGGGGGGCGCCATCCTGCCGCCTTGATGGGAGTGGCCTGGCGGCCTCTGCAGACCCAGGGGTGCCCCCAGGTCAGTGGCTGGGGTGGGCCCAAGTGACTTTCCCAACAGGCTGCCAGATGACTTTGGCTAATCCTGGCACAAGACAGACGAACGTCAGTCTCCTGGGGGACCTCAGCATTTTGGCACGCGGCCCTTTGAGCGGTTGTTTTTACTCAAATGATGCGGACAGCGGTAATAGTCTGGCAAGAGCAGCAGCAGCAAACTCAACCCCCAGTGACTACCACCCCTGCCCCGACTTTGGATGTTCATCTTCCAATGGGAGCCGGTGGTATTCCTTCTTTTGGCACTTGGGGAACTGAAAGCCAGAGAGGTGGGTTGGCTTCCTCGAGGCCACACTGCCAGGAAGTGGCTGTCGTACTAGGACCTGGACCCAGGTCTGCTGTCCCGAAACCCTCTCTGGCCACCAGGGTGTGGTCCTCCCCTCCAGGCCGCCTGCTCCCCACCCTCCTCCCTCATGACCCTGTTGGCTCAGTGGGCGCTCGGTTCGGGCTTCTCTGGAGCAGAGAACTTTGTGGAGGGAGAGCGGCGAGCTGGATGCCCCTTGGGAGGGAAGGCTTCAGGGCTGGGGTGACCCCACGGGGGCTCTCCCAGTTTCTCCTTCAAGAGCAGGAAGTGAGAAGGGTAACCCAGAAAGATCCCTCTGGGTTTCACAATTCCTCGGAGCCTTCGCAACTTGGCGGGGGGAGGGTGCTGCCGTGGCCTGGTGGGATTCCTAAGTGAAGCTTAGTTTTCCGTCACTTAACTCGCTCAGGCCCTGGCTGGTCCCCAGCCCTGCTTGTGGCCCAGTCCCCTCCTGCCCCTCTGTCCCACTTGTGCTTCCGCTCTGGGCCTGCCTGCACCTGCCTCCCATTCTCTTCCCTCCTTGCCGCTGGCAGTCCTGGGCACCTTGGCGCACCTTAGATTTTACCAGCTTCAGGAAGCCTGCTCTGGCCCCCATGTGATCACAGTACCCCTCTATTGTCACGTCTGCGCTTCTGTCCGTATTTCCTCAGAGGTGGGACCTGCAGCCCTGGGTTGGGCTGCCTGTGTTGAAATCGACTCCAGCTACTTTCAGGCTGTGCCACCTCAGGCAAGTTGTTTTACCTCTCTGTGCCTTACTTCCTTTACAAAATGGGAATAGCACCCGCTTGAGAGGGGGTGGGGTGAAGATGAAATAATCTGTGTGGATTTAGTCTTCCCCAGGACCGGGAAAAGCAGCAGTTCTTGTCCTGGCTGTGTGGGGGAGGAAGCGGAACCTTTTTTCCCTCCGTTTTTTTTTTTTAAGATTTATTTATTTATGCATACAAGCTGGGGTGTAGGCCAGAGGTGTGGGGCAGTGAGAGGGTTCACCAGAGACAGAGTGGGGAGCAGAACAGGCGGATCTACTCAAGTACACTGCTGAGGGGAGCAGCAGGGAGACAGGAGAGGTCTGCTGCGCCATGTGGGAAGCTCCCTGGCCGGGGATCGAACTCGTGCTGCAGTGGCTGCGGATAACTTCATAGTGCTGAGACTTACCCCACTGCGCCACCAGGGAGGCCCCCCCCTCAGCTTTGTGAGAGAGCCCCTCCCGCTTCCCTGGACACTTCCCGCCATTTATACGGACCTCCTCCACTGCCTTTGTGCTCCCGCTCCTGTCTGGCTCCTGTACCAGTCCTGTCTGGCTCCTGTACCCAGTCCAGGCTTCCCGAGGGCGAGGGCGGACCGCAGCCGGGGATGCTGTGCTTCAGCTCCTGTCCCAGGCTCAGCAAGTGGCTGGGCGGGCGCCTATCCTGAGTCACTTGGCTTTGGTGGTTCTGGAGGGGCCAGATGGAGAAGTTGTTAAGACACAGTTCTCAGCAGGGGCTGGGTGCCCCCAGCCCCACCAGGGGACCCTGACATGTCTGGAGACATTTCTGCTGTCACAACTTGGGGGAGAAGGTACCTCTGGTTGGGAGAGGCCAGGATGCTGCCAGACCCCTGACATAGACCGAGCGCCCCCGTCCTCCCCAGTCTGTGGCACCCAGGGTGCGAATCCCAGCCAGGAGAACTCAGCGGGGTGATCCTAGCTCTTCCGCAGCCGATTCAGTTTGCTGAGTGAGAGCCCCTCGATTTTGGTGTCTGCCCCTCTTTCCGTGGGGCTTACCAGCACTGGCCGCTGCCTTGGACTCCATAGCTGAGGGGCAGCAACATGCTGGTTATGAAACCCAGGCCTTCCCTGCCCTCGAGGAACTGACTGTGTGTGGGGTGAGTTACGGAGAAAGTGTGTAAAAACAGTTAGCCACAGATTGCGCCATAAGAAATTGCCAATTATGGTTTTTGACTTCCTTGGGGTTGGGGTGAGCAAACCTTTTCTGTAAGAAGTCAGGTGGTAAGTGTTTTAGGCTCTGTGGACCAAGAGGCAAAGTTGAGCAGCTGCTCTTGACAAAAGGCAAATGGTCCATTTTTTCCTTTTTCCATTTTATAGTCCTTGTTTGGGGTTGTACAAAAGCAGGCAGCTGGTCAGATTCAGCATGGGGGTCCCAGCTGGCCACCCCCTGACCTGTACAGATGGCAGGTCCTATGGTTCGTCTTCATTATATATATCCTGCATAATGTATTACATATTATTCCATAACATAAAATATCAAGTGAGAGAATGTCTAAAATATGAGAATGCCAGGAGGTGGTTCAGTGAGGATTAGGCATCCGTGAGAAGGCGCTAAGGTAGGCAGGCCTCCTCAGGAGGGGTGGTTTTAGCTGCGGCCTAAGGGAGGCCTCTGGGTGGAAGTCAGAGCAGTGGGAGGAGAAGAGCTCCAGGCAGAGGGAAGCGGACTGTGCAAAGGCCCTTAGGCATAGAGTGTGCAGGCATTGAGAGCTGAGGCTAGGTCCTGGGGGAGCGTTAGGCAGTGATGGGGTCCAGGTTTTATTTGAGGCTGTCCCCTCAGCTCCCACGTAGAGGTCGGGCTGGAGGGAAAGGACCTCCTGTTTGGACAAGGGGATAGTTGCCCAGGAAGCTTGAATGTGTACTTGTCAGGTGTGGGGTGAATTGAATGAATCATACCTTCAGGTGGTGTATTACTTTCTTTTGTTATTTCAAAGTAGTGAAAAGATTTTTTGTTCATCAAGGGCCACGCTGGTCAGCGTCCAGCAGTGTAAGTGTCCCAGCCAACCTGCATGCAGCCAGCGCTTGGTGATCTCTCTCTGCCTTCTGTGTTTAGACCACCACTGTGCAGGGAGATATAACATAGGCCACACATGAAATTTCACTTGTCTATTAACCATATTTAAAATATCATAATCGTAAATAAAAGGGGGCCTCCTTGGTGGCGCAGGGGTTAAGTCTCAGCACAATTTCGATCCCCAGCCAGGGAGATTCCCACATGGTGCAGCAGACCTCTCTTGTCTTGTCCACTGCTCCCCTCAGCAGTGTGCTTCAGTCAGTCTGCCTGTTCTGCTCCCCACTCTGTCTCTGGTGAATCCTCTCACCACCCCCACACCTCTAGCCTGCACCCCAGTTCTTGTATGCATAAATATATAAATCAAAAAAATATAAAGGAGACAGCTGAATCATTTTAATAATATTTTATTTAAGCAGATATAAGCCAGTGTTATTGTCATTTCAACTTGTAATCAGTTTAAAAGCTACAAATGTGCTCTTTTGCATTTTTCCCCGGATTAAGCCTTTATATTGGTGTGTCGTAGCGTAGATCTGAATTTGGGCTGGCTTTGTGTCAAGGGCTCAGAAACCCCCCGAGGCTGGTAGTTACAGTATTAGATGCTGCAGGTTTGGATAGTTTCTGTTTGTTGATATTTAAAATCACATAATGTAAGTGACTATATATTCCTTCATTTACTGATTTTTTCCCCCTAGCTTTATTGAAGAGATTATTGACCTACATGTAAATTTAAGGTGTGCAGTGCGATTTGATATATGTACATATCGTGAAACCATTACTACAGCGAGGGTCATTAACACCTCCATCTCCTCACATAATTATTTTGTCATTATTTTGGTGCATGTGTGGTGAGAACATTTAAGGCCTGCTTTCAACGACTTTTAAGTATATGACACAGAATTGGTAACCGTTACCTCCAGGCCTTCCATTACCTCCCCGGAACTTGCTCATCTTGTAACTGGAAGGTTGGACCCTGGGACCAACATCTCCCCATGCCCCCCCGCCTCCAGCCCAAGGAACCACTGTTCTACTCTGTTTGAGTTCAGCCTTTTCACATTCCACGTATAAGTGAGACCTTGTTTGTCTTTCTCTGGCCTCTCTCACTTAGCATAATGCCCTTAAGGTCTAGTCATGTTGTCACAAGAGGCAGAATTTCCTTTTTCATGGCTGAATAATATTCCACCCTATGTATTCACCATGTCTCTCTGTTTCATTCACCGATGGGCACTTAGGTTGTTTCCAGGTTGTGGCTACTGGGAATAATGCCACAGTGACCCCAGGGAAGCAGGTATTTCTTCACGACAGATACTTTTTTATTGTAGGGTATATTTTGTTCTCTTTTATAGATGGAATTCCCACAAGGGTAACTAGGTCAGCATTTCTTGTTATTCTTATGACTCATGTGTGTCTCCAGGTTATCAGGCTTAACCTGACCTTCCTGCTTGTTTCTGCCACTGAGAGGCTTGCAGGCGGTTAAGCAAACTCCCACTGGTCTCAGATCAGGCTTTCCATGTTTTCTTTAGCTTAAGGAGTAATTTTTAAGGGAATTTATTGTGTCGTTGTTTGGATTAGCAAAAGATAGGCAGCCATCCAGGCCGCAGGCACTGGGGGCCTCGGGCAGATACCTTTCCTCTGCCCCTTCTGCGGGGGAGCTGCTGAGTGAGTGAGGATGAGGTCAGCCTCCACGCGAAAACACCCAGTGCAGTTGGTGTTTCTGGTGGACCTCTCGTGTAAGGAAAGGGACGCATAAAAACACGTAATTATATTTGCCTGAAGATTCCAGAAGTTTACACCAGAAAACGCACAAAACTTATACCGGAAGCTTAATCACAAATGTGATTTTGTTTGTGTAGGGTGCATGGGACCTGCACAAGGAGAGGGAGACAGAGTGATGTTTTGCTTTTTGCCATTACACACACACACACACACACACACACACACACACACACACACACACGGCACCTTGAACTATGCAGAAGTTAGAGGCACCCCCAGTCAAAAATCCTCATAAAACTTTACTCCCAGAAAACTTAACTACCATTGTCCCCTGTATCTATGAGGAATTCCTTTTAGGATCCCCCCACCATGGATAACAAAATCTGTGGATACTCAAGCCCCTCAGAGTGGGCACCTGAGGTTGATTGAATCTGAGTGTAGAACCTTGAGTGCTGAACTCAGAGAACAAATCTGAGTGAAGTGGACATGGGAAGTTCAAGGGCCAGCTGCAAATACAGATACATAGATACGTATGCACACATACATATACACACACGTTTACACAGACATGTACTCACACACAAGACATATACATTCACACACATATGCACACACACCCAGACTGTTATACACACTCATATACACAGTACACACACACACACACACGTGTACATACAAACTGACACACACATGTATACATGCATATGGGGGTGTGAGTGTGAGAAGAGTCATGTGGTAAGGCACAGCCAGCCCGATTACTCCCAGCTCTCCCATATTGTCTCCGTGTGAGCTTCCTTGGCTTGGGACTCCATCACCACAGAGGAGGCCTGAACAGCACAAGTGTGTCCTGGAGTGCTGAGGCCATAGGTGTATGCTGACCTTCCTTCTGGAGGCTCGCGGGAGAAGCAGTGTCCTTGCCTCTTTCAGCTTCTAGCAGCCACCCATCCTCCTGCAGCCCTTAGACCTCTGCACACTCCAGGCTCCTCCTCTGACTCGGCCCCTCCTGCCTCCCTCCCTTCCCTTGTGATTCCTGGGGGCCCACCTGAATAATCCAGGATGATCCCTCATCTCAAGACCCTTAGTCATATCTGCAGAGTCCCACTTGTCCTGTATGGAGCATACTAGACTGTTCTGGAGGTGAGAACGTGGGCATCTTTGGGGGTTCTTCCTGGCACATAGTAGGGGCTTATTATGTCTGCTTTGGATGAAAGAAGGAATCATTTGGTGAGGCTGGAAATCTGGAAGGGATGTAGCAAGAGATGGGTCTGGAAGTAATAATAGTGCCGGTTATTGAGCAGCTACTATTTGCTTTGGTCTCCGCTTGATTAAGTTGGATCTGTATTGCCTCATCAGAATTCTCTTTACAGACACGGAAACCGAGGCTCATTTGTCTTGGTCAGTGTCAGGTGAGGAAACGAAACCCCCTCTGCCTGACAAGGGGTGTTTGGGGAATACGGACTGCGAGCTTGGTAAGGTTTGGGGCTCCTTTAACAGAGGGTATCTTGGCCTCAGCACTGTGGGCGTTTGATCTCACAATGCTTTGCTGTGGGGCTGACTCGTGCGTTGTGGTGGTTGAGCAGTAGTCCTGTCACCAAAAAATATCTCCAAATGTCAAATGTCCCCTGGAGGAAAACTGACCTCAGGTTGAGAACCACTATGTGGAAACATAAATCAGCTGGTGACACATCAAATCCTACAACCCTCTGAGTGAAAGTCAGAATCTTTATGATGAGTTCTACGGTCTGTTCTTCCCTGCCTGGCATCATCTCTTGCTGTTGAGCCAGACATGTTCCTACCGCAGGACCTTTGCACTTGCTGTTTTCTCTGCTGGGAGTCACCTCCAACCCCAAACCCCACGCTTTACTCTGTTTCCTTTAATTCTTTATTCAAATATACCTTCTCTGTATGGCCTCCCCCTTCCCTGAGTCTTTTATATCCTAACATAACATGCGTGAGCACACACACTGTCAACCTTACATATGTATTTCTGGCACGGGTTTTATCAGTACTATCCGTCTCCTCTCATCAGATGCTCAGTTCCAGGAGGGCCGGTTCTTGGTCCCTGCTGGTCCCCGCTGGGTCAGCATGCGGAGCTATGCTTAGTTCCAGGAGGAACCCTGTCCGTCCTTGCTTCCGTGTCCCCAGACATGTTCCTGGGCCTGGCACAGACCTGACCCCTCTCGAGCCTCTAGGGGGTGACCAAATGGAGGATTTGTGAAGCTCCAGAGTCTGATGAGAGGAGAAGAGGTAGCTGGAGATGAATGCCCAAAAGGGTCAGGGCTGTATGCGGAATGCCAGGACAGGTGCGCTTTATAGGGAAGGGGCTGGCACCCCAGGGTGCTTGCTGGGAGCATGGGGGTCCAGGCAGGTTGGAGCAGACCAACACTTGGATGTGTGTGACAGGCAGCTCTTTTCCTTTTGCCTCTGGAAGTCCTGTTAAGATGGGAGTCTTGGTTTTGCTCGTAACTCCTGTCCGTTTCTCTCCAAGCTGCCCACTTTGGCCCCTTGGGCAGGAGGACTCGCTTGGGCACTGGCTTAGCCTGGGCAAGGACTGCTGTGGGCCCGGTCCTGCCTTTCATGTGGGGGGTGAGGTCGGGCTCCCCTATGCCTCCCCCCATTCTGACTTTATTCTTAGCTCTGGTGAGTCAGAGGTTGAGGGCAGGCTGTAACTCGGCCCGGAGCGGGCGGGGGCATCCCTGCCAGCCGATACTGACGAGCTGCCTTCTCCCACTGCTCGCTACCGCCGCTGGCTGCCCTGGCCTTGCGCTGTGTCAGACAGGGCAGCCTTCGACCTTCCACCGGCCTCTCTCTGGACAGTAGTGGGAAATGAGCGCCCATGCTGCTTTGTAAACAGGGTTAGTGGCCAGAAGCCCAGCAGGCCCCCGACCTAACGGCAGGCCGCCCAGCGGCTGACCTTTCCTCAGCTTCCCTTTGCTACCCCTTTGCCCGGGGGCTGCTGAGTGTGCTTCATAAGGCCCCTCGCCTGGCCTCCACCCCAGGGTGGGAGAGGTTAGCTGCTGCTCTGAGGCTTTGTCCCAAAGATAAGCCATCAAATGAAATGAAACTAAAAATAAAAGCAGATCTGTGTTACTGAAAAGTCAGTAACCAATGTTAAGTTAAAAAAGCAAAGTGCAAAACAAAGTAACTTTTGGGGTACCGTAATGGTTGTACTGTATTGGGAAGATACATGGAAGCACATACAAGATGTGTGCGGGGGGCGTGGCTTGGGGGCTGCAAGTTCAGGAAGACTCATTTTTCACAGTACGTCGTATTGCGGAGTTAGATTTTAGCGCAGAAGATATATCACCTAAGAAAAACTAGTTAATACAAAGAGAGAAAGAGATGGGGTGGGTGGGTGGCCGGCCGGGCAGGTGGGTAGGTAATTGGGTAGATAGGTGGATGAATTAGTTCCTATCTATGGGATGGACAGGTGGGTGGGTGAGAGAATGGATAAGCTGGTGGGTGGATGGGTTCATGGGTGGGTGGGTAGATATAGCTCTGGATACATGTATGGATTTATGGAGACTTAAGATAACTCTTATCTTGGAGTGGGGAGGCCAGAATGGGGCCAGGGGGGTCTGGAAGCAGGGAATGGTTAGGAATATAATGAGACAAGGGTCAGGTTATTGAAGTGTTGCTGACATAAAATGACTCCCTCTGGTTTACATAGCTGCATATATTAAGCCCTGAGTTGTTTTCTTACTAGAAGGGCAGATTCATTTGGAATGAGCTTTGTCTGACAACATCTCTGAAACCGCTCTATAGAACCACCATCATTTTAATCCCTTTTTCTACCATGACTTTAAGAATTACAAGTGATGTGAATCCAGTTAAAATCATCAGTCCCTGATATAAATCACCTCTCCATGATCAAATTCTCCTGTCCGAGGCTGTCTTCTAAATGCCCAGCCCCTGGAGACGTGATCTTTTTTTTTTTTTTTAAGATTTATTTATTTATACATACAAGCTAGGGTACAGGCCAGAGGAGTGGGGTGGCGAGAGGGTTCACCAGAGACAGAGTGGGGAGAAGAAAAGGCAGATCAGAAATACACTGCTGAGGGGAGCAACGGGCGAGGCAGGAGAGGTCTGCCGCACCATGTGGGATTCTCCCCGGCTGGGCATCGAACTCACATCGCCGCTGCCGACAGCTCCACAGCACAGCGCTCAACCGCTGCGCCACCAGGGAGGCCCTGGAGACGTGATCTTTGTCCTTGTTAGGGTTTCTTTGTATCCAGAGGTTTCCTTGCTAAATCTCCTTGTGTGTGTTGACTTTTTGAAGTTTACTTTTCAATGTACTTGTGGAAAAATAAACATTTATATCTTTGAATAATTGTATCTCTAAAGAAAGGGACTTTTCTTAATACCTAGATTTTTTTTTTTAGTTAAAATCTTTTTTTTTAAAAAACCGTTGTAACCATTCTTAAGTGTACACTTCAGTAGTATATATTCACAACATCGTGCAGAAATCCAGCTCATTTTTTAAATACTTGGGACATATATTTGGATCAGGTTATCAAATGTTATGGTTTTTTTTGTGTGTGTACAAGAACTGGGGTGTAGGCCAGAGTTGTGGGGGTGAGAGGATTCACCGGAGACAGAATGGGGAGCAGAACAGGCGGATCTACTGAAATACACTGCTGAGGGGAGCAGTGGGGAGACAGGAGAGGTCTGCTGTGTCCTGTGGAAAGCTCCCTGGCCGGGGATTGAACTCCTGCTGCAGTGGCTGCAGCCAGCTTCATAGTGCTGCGACTTAACCCGTTGCGCCACCAGGGAGGCCCCCTTTGGGACTCTTCAAGGGCAGCCTCCATCTTTCCTATGACCATGAAACCTGCCTCCGCTTTCAGGAACTCGTCGGTTACGTGGGACGAGACCTACCTCCATTCCGCCTTGTCTGGCAGTCTTTCTGGCTCCTGATCTTCCCAGTTTGCCCGATCTGCCTAGAGGCCTGTGGGTGCAGGAGCCTTGTCTGTCATCTTAGACCCAGCAGCTGCGAGCTCCCCAGGCTCCTGCCCCCTCCAGGCCCCGCCGGGGCGCCGGGTGACTGTTCCTGTGCTTGTGTCTGCAGGAGCACGACGTCTCGTGGAACACCAGCAACCCTGACTTCACCAAGTGCTTTCAGAACACCGTCCTGGTGTGGGTGCCTTGTTTTTACCTCTGGGCCTGCTTCCCCTTCTACTTCCTCTACCTTTCCCGCCATGACCGGGGCTACATTCAGATGACGCATCTCAACAAAGCCAAAACTGTAAGTCGCTTGGGGTTTCCGGCCTGGGGGTGCCCCTTGGCGGGAGCGGTGGTTGGTGAAAACAGGCAGCTTTCTTCTACTTAACTGGCCCTGGAGCCTGATGTGGGTTCAGACGCAGGCTATGCTCTTCCTAGCTCTGCCCTTGAGCGAATTTCTCACCCTCCCCCGAGTATGCTTCATGTGCGCGGAGGTTATAGGCTCAGTCTCCAGAAATTACCCGGACATCTCCCTCCCCACCAATGAGATCTCCCCCAATTCACTTACTTTTGTGTCTTTATTTTTTTTACTTAAAAAATACTTTTATCTTGAAATAATTCCAAACTACAGAAAAGTTGGAAGAATGATACCAAGAATGAATGTCCCCCCACCACTACACCCATTATTCGTATTCACCAGTTTTTAACATTTTGCCACGTCGTATTACTTGCTTTTGCTCTCTCTCTATGTGAACATTATTTTTTCAGAATCGTGGAGGCTAGACAGCATCCAGCAAGCCCCTCCACCCTTCACCCCCCACTCCCAGAATATCGTTTCTCAGAACAGGGTATCCCTTTCCGCGTCCGCAGCACAGGGAACAAATTGAGGACACTTAGCATGGACACGATACTTCAAAGCAGGCCTGTATTACAGTTTTGTCCACTGTCCCCGTGCTGTCCTTTCTGGCATCTTCCCTCCCCTGTTAAGAATCCAGGTCACATTGTGTCCTTCATTTTCCTTATTTTATTTTTTTAAAGATTTTTTATTTATACATACAAGCTGGGGTACAGGCCAGAGGCGTGGGGCGGCAAGAGGGTTCACCAGAGACAGAGCGAGTAGCAGAACAGGCAGATCAGAAATACACTGCTGAGGGGAGCAGTGGGCGAGGCAGGAGAGGTCTGCCGCACCATGTGGGATTCTCCCTGGCCGGGCGTCGAACTCGCGTCGCCGCTGCTGACAGCTCCACAGCGCAGCGCTTAACCGCTGCGCCACCGGGGAGGCCCTCTTCATTTTTACTTTTTAAAAGATTTATTTATTTATGCACAGAAGCACTGGGTTGCAGGCCACAGATGCGGGGGATGAGGGGATTCACCAGAGACAGAGTGGGGAGCAGAACAGGCGATTGACTAAATCCACTGCTGAAGGAAGCGCGGGTGAAGCAGGAGAGGTCTGCTGCGCCATGTGGGTCAGCTCCCTGGCCAGGGATCGAACTCAGGCCATAGGGGTGATAGGGCTGACACTTAAGCCCCGGGCCACCAGGGAGGCCTTCCTTCATTTTCTTTAACCCGAAAGACTCTTTGCTTTCCTCTGTGTTGGTGGCGTGTCTCAGCGGAAGCCTGGGGACCAGTCACTTTACTGTGCGCTCCTCCCCTGGGGTCTGCTCATGTCTGGGTGCCCCTAAAGCCTGCCTGGCTGAGAAGGGCAAAGCCATGCTGTGTCCTCCGGCCGTGACATCCGGGGTCACATGGTGTCCACCCTCCTTGATCCTGTTCATTCTGGTCGTCTGATCCGCTTTCCCCGCTGTGCAGCTACTCACAGCCATGAGCCGTCACGGCGGCAGGTGAGGAGCATGTGATGCCAGCCGCCGTAGTCTTTTAAAGCTTCTCAAGATTTATTTCGATAAGCCCTTGGTAAATAAGAAGGTCGAATCTGTCCCTCTCTGCCGGTCATCTCCCCTCTTTGTCCAGCAACTTGGACCTATCTTCAGAAGTGATCTATTTCCCTCTCCTTAAGCGGGTTGGGTGTTTTCCTCTTAGACCACTGGGAGCGCTTTGACTTGTTTAGGGAACACCATCTCTCTTTCAAATGTAAATCAGACTTTCTCCTTACATCTAGCTCAAAATCCTTCCAGTCACTTCTCAACCCAGGTAATACAATCTGGAATTCGCAGTGGTTTACCCAGATCTGGCTCCAAGCCCCTCTTCTGCTCCCACCACGCCATTGCTCATTCCACAGGAGCCTCACCCCACCAAACATATTCCTGCCCCAGGGCCTTTGCCTGTGCTGCTCCCTTGGCCTGAATTGTTCTTTCCCTTAAACACTCTCTTTGACTCTACTCAGGTATCACCTGCTGGAAGAGACTTGCTGACTGCCTTGCCTTACCCATTTTATTTATCCTCACTTCACTTACCACCCTCTGGCGTTTTATTCTGTGTCTTTACCTTGTTTCCTTCCTCTAGAATCAGCTCCATGGAGGCAGGGGCCTGGGTCTGCTACATCCTTGCCACCTTGAAAAGTATGTGGTCATAGCAGGCCCAGTACATGTTGGCTGGATGAGTGCCAGGCATTGTGCCAGCTGCCAGGGTGGCAGATCCATCACTGAGGGGCGGTGGTACTTTCTGAGAAGTGCAGCGTTAGGTGATTTTGCTGCTGGGAACATCAGATTGTGTACTTACACACGCCCAGGTGGCTCAGCCCCAGGGGCCCGCGGTAACTTATGCCGGACCGTGGATGTGCTGTAAGTGGGGCTCTGGAGTTCTCCGGGGCTGGGGAGAAGAGTGACCTGACAAATAGGGTATAGGCTGGGGTGTGAGGGCCCAGATGGGGGCTCACCCTACCTACCTAGGACTTGTCCTTGTTCAGAGGATGTGTGCCAGGTGCTGGGACCATGGCTGATAGTTTAGGGGTTGGCTGGTCACCCCCTGTCTGAGTTTCTTTGCAGGGGTGCCCGGGGCCATTCCAGTGCTGTCCATTGTAAGACATGTGCGCGCTTCTCTTCCAGGCCTTGGGATTCTTGCTGTGGCTCGTCTGCTGGGCAGACCTCTTCTATTCTTTCTGGGAAAGAAGTTGGGGCTTGTTCCCGGCCCCTGTGTTTCTCGTCAGCCCTACCCTCTTGGGCATCACCATGGTAAGTGGACAATGACTGCGAACCCCCACCATTCCCAAGCACTGTGGACACTGTAGTCAGGTAACTACCACAGCCCCATCAGCCCAGAAAAGTCCCTGGTGCTGCCTATCAGTCCAGCCTGTGGCCAGCCACCCTTGGCCCCCGCTGGTGTGTTTCTGCCCTGTTGCTTTGCCTTTTGCAGAATGTAGCCTGAGGGGACCTCACCTTCTGCATCTCTGAGCAGCTCTGGGCTGAACTCCCCGCACCTTTGCATCAGCCTTGCCATTGCGCCCCTCTTTTTGTTTCGCTGCTAAGTGTGTTTGATTGTTTGGTTTCACCACACAAGGTATCCATTCTCCATTGGCAGGGCTTTTGGGTTGGGAAACCAATCAGCTTTAAATACAGCTATCCAAAGATTAAGAAAACAAGATCATGTGAAAACAGGTGTGTCTCTCTAAGAATGATCTGGTAGGTGGTGTGAATACATCTTAATTTCCAGGTGGTGCTGACGGCATGCCACCAGAGACTTCCTTAGCTCTGTTTCCAGATGTGATTTCCAGCGGTGACTGAGCTCTCTGGTGCTGCTAGTGCCCTGTGACTTGCTGCCGTCACTTGTAAATCGGTGGTGCTAAGGAGGGCAAGTGAAACTGTAATTGTTTCCTATCCAAGTTCTGGGCCCTGGATTCCATCCATAGCCAGTCCTTGGTCCTGGCATTGAAAACGCCAGTCCTGAGGGGCAGGTTTTGAGCAACAGCGTGTCATTCCTGCTGTGCCTGTTTCAAAGCTGTCAGTGACCTTGAGTGGAGAACAGATGGGTCTGGACAGGTGTGGAAATCAGGAGGGCAGTGTGGAGGCCTGTGAGGTCACCTGGCATGAGTGGATGAGGTTGTTTCTAGGGTGAGCAGCAGGTAAACTGAGGGTGGGCTTGGGTAGCAGAGTCCACAGAGTTGCTGATGGATTAGATCTGAGGAGGGTGGGAGGGGCGGGAAATGAGAAGGATGACTGAGGACAGACACACCCCAGCCTCTGGGGTGTGGGGAGAGCTGCCGTGGGGGACCCACAGCCCCTCAGGAGTCAGACTTTGGACCAATATTGGGGATCTGCCTTGAAAGGCAGCTCTGCCTCTCTGTGAATGGCAGTGATGATTCCTTCTTTCAAGGAAAGGCAGTTTTATTGTATGTTGTCATTATGTCATGTATAAAATGGAAATATGAGCGCAGGTATTAAGAGTAAATGAAAGAAAAACCCCAATTTCCATTATCCTCATCTAGCAGAGTTCCCAGAAGACTCAATGTATTTATGACCTTTGTAACCTGAGTTTCCATGTCTGCAAATTGGGGTTGACAACATTACATTATCACTGTTGCCCAAAGGAAACCCGTTATTGTTGGGACTGGGATTTGAATACTGCTTCTCTCTAGCTCTAAGTCCAGGCTTGGCCCCCAGCCTGCTTTTGTAAATAAAGTTTTATTGGCAGCCAGGCCCTTCCATCTGGGTATCATGGAGGGATGCTTTCACAGCCATGTGGAGTGGTTGGAACAGAAACTCTGGCCCATAGAGCATAAGGTATTTATTCTCTGGTTCCTTAAGAATAAGCGTGCTGATCCCTGATTCACCGTCCTTTCCCATATCCACACGTTAAAGTTCCACAGCACACAAGGTAGCTATGTTATCATCTGCATTTTGCAGATAAGGCAGTGGAGGCTCAAAGAGGTTCAGTGACTTACCCAGTGCCACTCAGCAAGGCATGAGCAGAGCTGGGACTGGAGCCACGTCCTCTTCCCCAGCCACTGAGCTGTCATCAACTAGTCCTGGACTGTGGGGACACTGGGGTCCTACCCTCTCATGACTCCTGTTCTTCTTTCTATCTTCCAGCTGCTTGCTACCTTTTTAATTCAGCTCGAAAGGAGGAAGGGAGTCCAGTCTTCAGGGATCATGCTCATTTTCTGGCTCATAGCCCTGTTGTGTGCCCTTGCCATCTTGAGATCCAAAATCATGACTGCCTTAAAAGAGGTAAGTGTGACCCCTTCCATCTCGGCTTTCAGTGGCTCTTGGGAGCGGTGCTTGTCCTTCTGGTTGGTGAAGAGATCATACGTTACTGTGGGATGGGTCCCCTCTGCTTCCCTCTTCTTCCCTGAGGATTTCCCTACCTCATCCAGTCTTTGTTCTAGAACCTTTTTTTCTTAGGGCCCCCTTGCCTCTGCAGCCCCAAGGATCCCGTGTGGGTCCTGGGAGCCTCAGGCAGATGCATACCCCACGGTGAGCCTATGGAGGCTGTAACCATGAGTCCGGCTGGCTCCAGATGTCTTCAGTCTGGCACGGAGCCAGAGGGGTGGGGCAGTGTTTGCAGAGAGGTTGCTTCCTGGGGATGAGGGAGCTTGTCCGCCTGTTACCTGGGTGCCCTCAGCCACTACTCCAGCCTGGAAGTGGTCCCGGCCAGCTGCCTTATGCTCCCTACTGCACTTTGATGGTGCACCGGCTGCGTGGTGCAAGCAGTCTCTAACGGGGCTGACAGCTGACCTTCACGAGTTCATGTTTTCTGTGGGCTGGGCAGGGGACCAAGTGTTGTCCATGAATCGTCTTATTGATGTTTCCCCATCACTCCAGCAGGGCTCTCAGCGCTGGTTGACATTTGGGGCTGGAGATGCCTTTGTTGTGGGGCTCCCCTGCACTTTGTGGGTTGTTAGGGGCACCCAGTGCCTCCACCCCCCGGCACCAGTAATATCTCCCCTCTCCCAGCCGAGTGTGACAAACAAAACACCTCTCAGATGTTCCCTGGGGGTCAGAATCACCGCTGATTCTGTGGGATGGTCCCCTCTGTGTTGAGAGCCGCAGGTCTGGTATAGATGGGGAAACTGAGGCACGGAGCAGTTGGGTACATTGACATTGTCCCATATCCAGGATGCACAGAGCCAGGCCGTGGTGTGGGTCTGTTTCACCCCCAGCGCACCCTCCTCCCACTGAGTCAGCCGCCCTCACCAGGCAGCCTGGACCGCCCAGTGTTGTCACCGCAGGGGTTGGGGTGTGGTGGCCTTTGTGTCCGGCCTGCATGGGTTGACCTACAGCCTGCTCCCTGGGCCTCTACAAGCTGTTTCCAGAACATGATGTTTTCTCACTCCTCCCTCTGTTCCCATGTAGGACGCCCAAGTCACCGTGTTTCGAGACGTCACATTCTATATCTACTTTTCCCTTGTGCTGGTCCAGCTTGTGTTGTCCTGTTTCTCAGACCGCGCGCCACTGTTCTCTGAAACCATCAACGACCCCGTAAGTGTGACCCCAGAGCCACACGTGCGTGTGCAAGTGTGTGTGAGAGAGAAAAAGACAAGGCCAGCTCATTACTGGATGCTTGTTCTGAGCCGGCGGCACCTCTGCGTTCTCATTCCCTCTCCCCCGACGCCTGCGGGTAGAGAGTATCAACCTCCCCACTTTACAGATAGGGAAACTGAGGCGTGGACATGGCTGGGGGCCTTAAGGAGAAAAATACGCTGCTTAGTAGTAGATGGCTATCTGCAGACCTGCAGGTTTTCTCATTTTGTTGGCATAAGGATTTTAGGGAAAATGAGCCAACACTATATACTGTTTGCTTTTCTAGAGCAAGGAGAGGTTCTGCATTGTCAGGGCTGTGGCCTCACATTGCAGTGGTTGGCCAGAGTTTCTGGGTGTTGCCCTAGTTCGTCATAGTCTCTACCCTTCCCTGTTGTTTTGTGCAGTCTCACTTTCCTCTTTCTTGCAGTACTGCCTGGCCCCGGGGGACTGGAGTGTGAAACCCTCCTGTCTTTTCTGTGAATTTGAGAGAAATCCTGGTGTGCACAGAGGGTTTCCTTGGGCAGGTGGAGATGGCCTCTCTGCCTGCTGGAAGAATAAAGACACAGTCATTTACACCCTTTTCCTTTCCTCTTCCTTCCTCCCCCCTCTTTCTCTTCCTCTCCCTCCCCCTTCCTTCTCTTCCTTCCTCCCTCCCAGGTGCCAGGCCCAGTCTGGGTGCAGGGCCATTAGCAGTGAATAAAGTGGAGTTTGTGACCCATTGAGGATAATGTTGTCACGGGGGCGGGGAGGGACACACAAATGCAGGACCCAAGAATATCACAGTCAGGTGGTGGGAAATGCTGAGAAGGCAGGGAAAGGAGATGGAGAATGATAGAAGCCATTAGGGAAGGCTCCCTGCCCACCCCTCTGTGAGGACGAGATGGAGTGAGCTAAACAAACAACCAGGGGAAGAGTTTTCCAGGAAGAGCAGTGGCAGGTGCAAAGGCCCTGGGGCAGAGCAGTGAAGAGTGTGGCACGAACAGCAGGAAGGCTGCTGAGGCTGGAGCCGTGAGCTGCTCAGCAGACTGAGAGACGGGGTCCTTAAGGTGAGAACAGATCCTGTTTGGATTTTGTTCTGAGTGGGACAGGAAGCCTGTGGAACATGGATAAGCTGCTTTGTTCATGGTTGATCAGCTGTTAGTGGGCCCATTGCAGCAGAAGCAGTTTTCAGCATCTGTGGCTCTGTTGGTTTGGCCTGGACCTCAGCAGAAGGCTAAGGACGTGTGAGTGGGGGATGGGAGGGCCTGCGGGCATCAGCTCAGAGTGGGCACTGGCCCCGTGTGTGTCCTGAGGGACCCATTCTTGGATTTTCCTGCTTAAGGAGGAACTGGGATGCAGAAATCAGCAAAACGTGTGTGTGTGCGCGCCCTCATGTATTTGCGTTCATGTGTGTCCATGTAGATGTGTCTGTGATGGTGTGTGGTAGTGTGGGGTGCGTGTGTGTGTGCGTGTGTGTGTGTATGCACGCACATATATTTGCGTTCATGTGTGTCCATGTAGATGTGTTTTTGATGGTGTGTGGTAGTGGTGTGTGTGTGTGTGTGCGCGCGCGCATATATATATTTGTGTTCATGTGTATCCATGTAGATGTGTCTGTGATGGTGTGTAGTAGTGTGGTGTGTGTGTGCACGCGCATGTATTTGCGTTCATGTGTGTCCATGTAGATGTGTCTATGATGGTGTGTGGTAGTGGTGTGTGTGTGTGTGTGTGTGTGTGTGTGCACGCATATATATATTTGCGTTCATGTGTGTCCATGTAGACGTGTCTGTGATGGTGTGTGGTAGTTGTGTGTGTGTGTGTGTATGTGTGGGTGTGCATGAGCGTGCACACGCCCGTGCTTGCACATGTAGAGTTCACAAGGCCCGGGCACCCATGGGACCCCAGCATGAAGGAGGGCTCAGACATGTGGCTCTTGGGCTTCTGCTTATCGGCTGTGTGTCTGTCAGGTGGCAGCGAGGGTCCCCCATGGGAAACCTCTGTCACATGGCCTGTTCTGCAGTGCACCCAGCGAGTCACATGCACCTGAGTGGCCGCGAGAGGGTCATCCAAGCTCTTTGACAGTGGTCTGTCCTGGCCATTTTATGAGGGAGGGGATTTCTGACTCCTGGATCCCTCGGGGGGTCTGGATGACACCCCTTTCTCGGCCACCCCTTCCCATTGTGTTTCTCTGTCCCCCGAGCCTGAGCCCAGGATGCGCTCTGCCTCCGCCAGGGTGGCCGACATCCTCAGCTCCAGCAGCTGAGGACACCAGGACTCTTCTCCCAGCCGTGTTTCCTGTTTAGGATAGAGGGCCAGAGGGATTGATTGGGCTGTTAGCCCCCCACTTACACCCCGTCTCTGATGTGGAGGCAGCTTGGGGTGATGGAAGAGGAACCTCATTCTGAAGTTGGGCACACCTTGGGCTTTAATCCCTCTGGGTCCCTTTGTCCTTCAGCAGACATTTAGTCAGCACCTGCTGTATACTGTGCTCAGTTCTGGGGACAGACAGAGCAATGTGTGAAAGAGGGTCACAGGGTCACGCCCTGCTCAGCTATCCGTTTCGCTGTAGTGAACCTCCCGAATTGAGTGGCATCAAGCAACAATAGCGGTTTATATTATGTTGCACAGTCCTGGCCGTTGACTGGGCTTCAGGACTCGAGTGCCTGGTGGTTAGTTCTGACTGCAGGTCTGCACCTCAGCTACGGTTTCAGCCGTGTGGCCTCCCTGATGATCTGGCTTCCTCACAGCATGGTGGCTGGTCTCTGAGGTTGAGGGCGCCCAGAGAGAAAGCCAGGTAGAAACTGTAGCTTTTAATGACCCAGTCCCCGAAGTCACATGGTGTCAGCCCTGCCATCTTCTTGGGTTGAGACAGTCCCAAAGGTCTTCCTGGGTCAAGGGGGAGGCTGCAGACCTGCCTCCAGGTGGGGCTGTGGCCGGGTCTTCTTGTCAGAAGGGCAGGTGGGGAGCAGGTGAAACTTCCGCTGTGTGCGCTCAGGAGGCTCAGTCCGGCTTGCAGGGAGCCGGGCAACCGGTCTGCAAACCAGCCTGTGTCTGCACGTGAGAGGAAGGCTGGGAATCGGGCCCTGTGCCCTGTGTATTTGTGACTTTGGGCTCGTTGCTCCTCTTTTTTTTAGGACCTCTGTGTCCCCTTCTTTAAAATGGGTCGAGGCTTGATTTGATGCTCGCCGCGCCCCGTCCTCCTGACCCAGATCTGAGCGCCGGATCTGGGGCAGGAGGGCGCTCAGGCTGCTTCTCTGCTCGTGTCTCCCTCAGCCTCAGGGTTTGCGTCGCGATGAGCGAGCGGGCCTGCAGCCCCTGCTGCTGCCGTCAGAGTGCCAGTCACATGTTGCCTGTCCTCAGGGAGCATGGTCAGCCAAGCCTAGGGTGCCTGGGGTCAGGCAGGACCTGGGCGGGAGCCGGCAGCGCTGGGCTCCTCTAAGCTTCCTCTCCTGCTGAGTCATGCAGCCGGCGTCCTCCCAGCTGGCCCTGGGCCCAGTGCATGACTCAGACGTCTATTCTCGCCCCTCACTGGAGCTGCAGCCGCCTTCCTCCCAGGCCGGTGGCTGGCGTGATTTGCGAGCCCGGCGTGGCTGGCCCAGCCTTGCCAGGAGGGGCTCCGCCTGTCGCCAGCCTCTGGTCCTTCGTGTGCGCTGGCCCTGAGGTTGCTACTGAGGTTTGGGAAGGGGTTTCCTTTTGCAGTGGGGTGCATTGAAGGCAAAAGTGGGCAGGTAGTAGATCATGACTTCTCAAAGGGTAGGCCCGCGGTATCAGCGTCCCCAGGTGCTGTCAGACATGCAGTCTCAGGTCTGCTGCACCCCACTCTGTCCGTCTCAACAAGATCCAGCATTCCATGGTTGGAAGTATCGGTTTATTGTGCGATTTGGAAGATAGAGGAGCATCTGGTGGCTCTCAGGAAGCCGAGGCAGGAGCCCAGGAAGCTGGACAGGAAGTCTGAGCTGGACACTCTGGAGTGTCCCCAAAGCAGCAGAGTGTGTGGGAAGAGGGCAGCGTGTGCGCTGCGGTCGAAGAACCTGAGGTCTGGCGAGGGAGGTGATTTGGGCAGCTGCTGGACGCTGCTTCAACAAGACCCACCAGTGTTTACACGTTGGGCGCACGATCTCTTACGTCAGACATCTAGGGAATGTAGCCAGTGGTCCCGAGAGCGTCGCGGTCTGCTCTGCCTCCACGTACTCGTTTAATGGAGGTGTCCCGGCGAGGTGAATTTTCGTGCCTCAGTTCACAGGTTGGATCCACGGCCCTTCTGCTGGCTTCGCATCACCTGGAGGGCTTGTTAAAATACAGCTCAGCCTCACCCGAGAGCTTCTGTGTCAGTGGTCTGGGTGGGGCTCCCCGATTTGTGCGTCGTCAAATCAAGCCAACTGGCTTGCTAGCTTTGTGAATTTCATGTCTTTCTGTTTTCACTATTCTGACTAGTGTTCCCACTACAGCCATTTCTTGAGCTTTGACTCGGTGCCAGGTACTATGCTAAGTACTTCACATGCTTTGTGTCATTTAATCTTGTCACCACCAAGTACCGTGGGGTCCCACGGCTGGGAGTGGCAGAGCTGAGGTGCAGACGCTCCCTCTAACCACCCACATGTGGGAGATTGCTACATGCATCTCCCACACACGCTACCCCCCGCCCCTCCCTTTTATTCTGGCACCCCGTTTTCTACCTTGGTTGGGGGGTCTCACCCATTTTAGTTACATATTTATTGGTGTCTTGGTTTGCTTCTGAGGTCCATCCCTCACCACGTCAGAAGCTTTGGGGGCAGGAATTCGACATCTCGTCTGTTCAGAGCTTGGTTCCCAGAATTTGGCTACCTCCTGGCATGCAAGCAGATCCTCCCTAAATATTTGCTCAAGAAATAAATGAGTCATTGGCCAGCTGCACCCCCCCCCACCCTTCCTTTGCCAGCTCCTTTGGCTTTTCACTGTGGGTAGGAATTGGGCTACAATTGAAATGTATTTGCAATTCCCTGATAATCCACCCACTCCCGGAAGCAGTACCTGCCTACAGAGCAAATGCCATCGCCTCCCCCACCTTAGGTTGGCACCTGCGGTTAGAGACATTCCAGCTCACGACATGGTCCTGCGACCCTCCTTCTGCTTGTCCCTTCTTGCAGTCCTGCCAGGTAGGCTGAGAAGTAAGACAAGAGCAAACTGAGGCTTTATGGTGAAGGACTTACCCGACATCATCCAGCTAGAAAATAGCTCCATAGTCTGCTGTGGGTTGGTCTGGGCAAATGCCCATGGCCGGCTGCATCTGATTTACCTGGCCGGAGCCCCTTGAATAACACCCTCTTGTTAAATTTTCATTATAATGTTGAAGAGACGATGTCGAACGAAACCATGTCACAGGAGAACCTGCTTGCGGTCTACGTCACTTTGCTTAAATTTGCAGATACCGTGACTTAGTGATGACATTAAGGGGGGGACCTACTGTGTAGTGGTGAGGGCCCCCTGATCTAGTTGGTGCCTAGGACCCAGGACACCTCCGTTTAACACACTCCCCACGTGGTTCTGGGGCAGCCAGCGCTGCACGGTCCCTACACTCAGTCCCAGAGCGGAGCGGGTGGTTCTCAGTCTGGGCCACATGTCTGAGTCACCAGGGACACTTTCAATGCAACTTTGCACCATGCAAACTTCACACGCAACGAGAGTACACAGCAGCATATAATGAGCTGCCTGGATACTTGCCTCTGCATTGTACTTATCTTTGAAAGACCAGAAACTGGATTTTTAATAATTTTATCTTTTGAAATAACAGCTCATGAGAAGTTGCCCACAGACTAGATTCCCATGTACCCAATAGTTGCCCCAATAGTAATATCCAAAAGAGAAGGGTTTTAAACCATGTAACTATTAGACCATTATCTGGCCTAAAAACATGAATAATTCTCTTGTTTCATCAAATTCATATCATCAGATAGTCCAGTAATCCGTCACGGTTGCAAAATAGCACAGTCTCCTACCTCTTCCATGCCCCCTTCACTTATTAGCTAGGCTATTTCTACTCATCTCTTGACTGTCCTGTGGGTTAGCTCATTCAGGAAAGGCAGAAAAAATGCCTGTTTCCTTCCCCATTTCTGTTTCCAAAACAACAACTGGGCACGGTAGCATTTTTTATCAGTGAAACCTGGAAGTTCTCTTTTTTCACCACCAATAAGAACCTGCGTGTTCAGGCATACGTGACGTGACGTGTTCCTGGCATTTTAGGGATTTTTGCAGCTCAGACTGTGCCTTTTGGGGCCCTCGTGGGACCCACTTCTGGTTGCTTCTTAGGCCTTCTAGCAACACTCCTCGTCTTTAGTTTCCTCGCTGTGGGTGAGGAGATGTTCGAGGTTTATCTTGGACATTTCCTGCCCAGCCACTTGGCCAGGGACACTCTGGGAGCTCAAAACAAAAACGAAAATGAGCTGCTCTGATCCCACCCCACACCTGCCTGTCAGAGTCTCCAGGGACTGGGCCCGGGGTTGGCGTTTTGAAAAGCACTCTCAGCCCTGATGCAAACCACTTGGGTAGAGGCTGCTCTGTCCTCTGGCTCTTGGCTCTCTTAGCGCCTTGTCTCTAAACTGCTGGAACATCGAGGGACATCCCGAGCTAAGGGTCTCATCACTGTGTGGTGAGCCCCCCCAAGCCCGCACTAAAGCCCGTGTTGCAGAATCTGGCCTGGGTGTTGCAGTGTTGGAAGCCTGCCCCTTGTGCTGTCCCTCACTCCTGCTGATGCGGGGCTCTTCTTCGTGCCTCTGGGAAAGAGGTTCTTTGAGAACTTGCTTAGAATCTGGAAGTGACTTCCCGTGGCCTGAGAATGAACCCCGGAATTCCTTACATGGCCTCCAGTAGGCTGTGCACTGTTGTTCAGGCTCTCTGGGCTACAGTTCCTTCTGCCACAGGGCCTTGGCATACACCACTCCACTGGGAATATGCTGCCTCTCCCTTTTCTTAGCTATCCTCTACTCTCTTTCTTAGCTATCCTCTAGTATCTTCTCTACTCTATTCTCAGCTGGAATGCCTTGCCATCAGGACTTCCTTGACCCGATGTTAACTGGAGCAGCCCCAGCCCCTTATCAGCTCTCCTACTGTGATCTCATTAAGATACTAGTGACCTCATTGTAATCTGACTTTCTGGGATAAGATCCCATCCCCATTGAGGTCTTTTACCTTTGTTTGTGTGACCTCTTGATTGCTGTCTCTCTCTGGAGCCTGACTGTTAGGGACCCTCCTTGCTCTCCCACTACTCCTGGCCATGGGCCCGGACAGGTAGGCCCCTGCTCTGTCTCTCAGTTTCTTTAACTGCAAAATGAGAGCGATGCTGTTACCCACCTCGAAGGGAGGTGTTGAAGATTAGATGTGCTAATCTGTGTAAAGCACAGGACAGAGCTAGCTAGGAGAGAACTTGAATGGGTATTAAGGTGACTCGCATTATTATTGTTGTTATTATTATTATTATTGTTATGATGATGATATAGCAGAGACTTCTAAAGGGAAGGATTCAGATTTGTTGGATGGCGGAAGGCACATAGTAGGTGCTCAGAAAATACCTGTTGAACAAATGAAGTGGGAATAGTAATAATACACACTCATAAGTTTCTGTAAGGATAGCAGACACTGCCAGCTCCTTATGGAATGCCTGGCACAGGGCAGGAGCTCCATAAATATTTGTTAATTCACTGACTGACTGACTGACTGAATGAATGAATGCTGGACAGTGGGAACAACAGCAGCGCCACTCAGGTACTGTGGGCATAGAAGATGAGGCAGGTGTGTAGATCCTGTACCTTCTGGACCTGGTAGACATTTGCTGGGTGAAACTGAAGCACCCTCCTCTGTTTCTTGCACGGCCACCTGGGCTTTGGAGAGGAATCCTTTCGGGGTGCCATCCGTGGTGAGAGTGGCTCCTAGTCCGGTGGGGAGAAGCATGGTCAGCTGACTGCTCCCGCCTGAGTGCTGGCGAGGACGAGAAGTTTCACTGTGCATTCCCCTGTCCCTCCCCACCCTGTGCTTTCTCTCCACTAGAACCCTTGCCCGGAGTCTGGTGCCTCTTTCCTCTCCAGGATCACCTTCTGGTGGATTACAGGGTAAGAGTGGGGTCATGAGTCTGCCCACCCTGGGCTGGGGGTCTCAGAGCTGCTATCCCACCCCCACATTCATGAACTCAGATGTGATCCGGGCATGAAGCAGACACCACTTAGATTCGAGCACACAGCCCGGGGACCACCCCAGGCTCATCTTTGGCGGAGCGTTGTTTCAGGATTGGGGAATTGCTGTTACTGGCGTTGTTTCACACCGCTCGCCATTAGAAAATTGATGCCCATGCGCCCTAGGAATGCAGGGGAGAGAAATATATATGGATCAGCCACAGTGAGACACCAGAGGCCACCCCTGTCCATGTTTGACTTGCTTCCTTGTCGTCATCCTTTTTTTCCCCCAAAGATTAATTTATGCATATAAGAGCTGGGGTGTAGGACAGAGGTGCAGGGGGTGAGAGGATTCACCAGAGAGAGAGTGGGGAGCAGAATGGGCAGATTTACTGAAATACATTGCTGAGGGGAGCAGCGGGGAGACAGGAGAGGTCTGCTGCACCGTGTGGGAAGCTCCCTGGCCGGGGATCGAACTTGTGCTGCAGTGGCTGCAGACAGCTTCATAGCACTGCGACTTAACCCCTTACGCCACCAGGAAGACCCCACCATCCTCTTTTTTACTGTTCCATGTCAGGGTCTCACTGGAGGCTGTTTGAAGCCCCTTCCCCTGCACTGCTCCTTGTGGGTATAAACTTTTTACAAACCTCTTTCTTGAATTAACTCTTTGCATGCTTCATTGTTTTTCTTTTTCTTTTTTTTTTTTAAAGATTTATTTTTTATTTATACAAACAAGCTGGGGTACAGGCCAGAGGCGTGGGGCGGTGAGAGGGTTCACCAGAGACAGAGCGGGAAGCAGAACAGGCAGATCAGAAATACACTGCTGAGGGGAGCAGCGGGCAAGGCAGGAGAGGTCTGCCACGCCATGTGGGATTCTCCCTGGCCGGGCGTCGAACTCGTGTGGCCGCTGCCGACAGCTCCACAGCGCAGCGCTTAACCGCTGCGCCACCGGGGAGGCCCAGCTTCATTGTTTTTCTAAGTGCCTTTAGAAGGCCTGGCTGAGGCAGTGGGTGTGAGCAAAATCTCTATGCTCCTGGACTGACGTCCTGATGCGATGCTGCCATCTGGGTCTGGACGAGTGGGCCCTTTTTCTCTGCGGGGCACACACACTAACATTTAGGGTCACAGATGCTTAGTCTGCAGCCTGCTTCGAAATGGCTCAAAAAAATTGTGTTCATGTTTGTGTCTGTGTAGAGACAGAATGATACTGAGAACCTGAGAAAATATTACTAACAGTGAACGCAGAGTGAAGTAGACAGGAATTCTTTGTAGGTCTTATTCTTAAGTTTGAAATTATTTCTAAACAACAAGATAAAATACTAGGTTTGCTTTTTATCCCGAAACTGCTCAAACCCTTTCATAGAAAGACTGGCAACCACACCTCAACAAACTCATCACCAGATTTAACCATTGTTCAGACTTTGCAATATTTGCCTTAAAATGTTTTTTGTGTAAGCTGGAGCTATCCGGGGGGTTTCCCCCTACAAAGTTCTGCATGAGTGTCTGAAAAATGAGTCCCTAATTCTGGAGCACAGAATTAGCACTGATTATTGAATGTGCCCTAATGTCCATCCTTAGTAGGTTTTAAAAAAAAAAATTTTACATATATTTTTTTGAATTTTTATTTTCTTTTTATTATTTATATCTTTTACATTATTGTGTATTCCCCGTGGGTTACCCACCACCTATTCACCCGTGAACTGTCACCATAGTCCCTTGTGCTCTTCCCTCCCCCATTTTGAGCCCTTATTCTCCCCCTCCCTCCCTGAATGTCTCTCTCTTACTTGGTTCCCCTATATTCCTGCTATAAGTGAAACCGTTCGATATTTTTCTCTTTGGGTTTTCTCAGTTGCACGGGCGGGGCGGTGAGGTGGGCTGCCCTACGCACGGTGGGTGGGTGTACGTCAGGACCCTGGTCTTCTCCCCCGGGATTCTCACCACCCAACCTGTGTTTCTGCCCAGGATGATGATCCAGGGCTACCGCCAGCCCCTGGAGAGCACAGATCTCTGGTCCCTGAACAAGGAGGACACGTCGGGACAAATTGTGCCCGTTTTGGTAAAGAACTGGAAGAAGGAATGTGCGAAGTCCAGAAAGTAAGTGTGAGATTGTGGCCTCAGAGGAAGCCAGATGCCCTCTGGGACAAACTTGTCACCTCCTTCCCTCCTCCTTGGCCTGGGGTGGGGGCTACGCCTCCTCTGGACAGCTGTGTGGCCTGGGCAAGTGGCTTTGCTTATCCGCTAGGTGGGTGGGAGAGAGAGCGAGACAGCCTGCGAGGCTATGGTCTCGTGGCCCTGCCCCTCCCTGGCTAGTCTCATTTCCTCTGCCTCTCACAGCCTGAGCCATCCTGCTGTTGTTAGGGTGATGGTTCAGCCCGCCAGGCCACCCGCTTCACTAGGGGTTTAGCCAAAGACACCCCAATTAAGGGTGACTTTGACTGGACTGGATTTTCAAAGACTATGTTTGAGCGCAGTTTTAGGTTCATAGAAAATTGAGTGGATGGTACTGAGAGTTCCTGTGTACCCCACCCCCACCCCCACGCACGAGAGCCTCCCCCCACTGCCCACATCCCCAGCAGAGGGGCACATCTGTTGCAATCACTGAACCCACACTGATGCATCACAAGTTCATGGTTTATATTATGACTCACCTTGGATTCCTGAGTATAAAGCTCAAACACACCCTACCCCACCCCCCACGCCTGTGTAAGCCGCGTGTGAATGCGACCTCTGTTACGGGATTATTCTAGAAATGGGACCAGGGCCTTGCCATCAAATCTGGGTCATCACGAACTTACAGCGCGTCATTATTTTATGTACCAATAAGAAGGTAAAACAGCTGCCAGTCAAACCAGGGCATGTCGCTGACTTAACACGCAACTTGGGTCCTGCGTTGCCAGATGAGAAACCAAGAGTGACTTGGAGGACAGTGGACGGTCATGGGTTTTTCTTTTTCAATTAGATTTTGTTTTTAAGAGACATTTTAGGTTCCTGGCAAAATCGAGTGGAAGGTATGCAGATTGCCCACTGCCCTGAGTCAGGGCAGAGAGTGTGCTGCTGTTCCTCGCCTCTGTCATGGGCTGGGCTGGTGACTCACCTTTTCTTTTTAAATTTATTTTTTGTATTTATTTTCTTCCATCGTTAATTTTTGGACAGTATTTGATTTCTCCCCTCAGGTGTAGTCCCCATAGTTCTCCCACCACCACAGCACCTGTGATCTATCACCATAGTCCCTTGTGCTCTTCCCTTCTCTGTTTTGAACCCCCCCCCAACTCCTCCCCGCACCCCCACTACTAGATGCCTCATATCTTTGGTCAGCTTTCGAGTTTCATCTTTTCCTGATCCTTTGTTTGTTTTTTCTATATTGCAAATATAAGTGAAATCACTCTCTTTTCCTTCTGGCTTATTGCATTGAGCATCACCCCTTCCACTCCATCCATGTTGCTGCACATGGCATGGGTTTGTCTTTTTCATCGCTGAGTAGTATTCCCTTGTGTATATAGACCACATCTTCTTGATCCAGTCATCTCTCTTGGGGCATTTAGGTTATTTCCACATTTTGGACACTGTTATTTATTCACCTTCTATACAGAATTGGTTGACTGTGGGGTCAGCCTGATATGTTGGATTCTGCACAGACCAACAGAAAATCCTCAGACTTGGCACCCTATTCCTTAAGAGTTGTAGATCTTTTTTTAAAAAAAAGATTTATTTATGCATACAAGAACTGGGGTGCAGGCCAGAGAGAGCAGGGAGCAGAACAGTCAGACTGACTGAAATACATTGCTGAGGGGAGCAGCGGGCTAGACAGGAGAGGTCTGCTGTGCCTTGTGGGAAGCTCCCTGGCCAGGGATCGAACTTGTGCTGCAGAGGCTGCGATAGCTTCATAGGCTGAGACTTAACTCCTTGCGCCACCAGGGAGGCCCACCAGTTGTAGGTCTTAAGTGAGACCTGGGAAGTAGGTGGGAATTTGGGGTGTCTGTGCTGCCGGCCACTAGGACTTCAGCAGAGGGCCTTGTGATTCTGGGCTGGTGGCCCATTTAGGGTGGCTGTGGACATGGCAGAAGTGGTCTTGTGGGAGACATAGCTGGAGCCTGTGGCCCAGCATCGCCAGGGCGGGGGGTGTCAGGCAGGCTTCTGACGGCCTGGACGCTGCTAGAGTCCCACGTCTGTGACCCAGTTGGAGGTTCTCAGGTAGAGGCGGGGTCCCTGTATCCCTTCTTGATAAGAAGGCCGCACTGTCAGCTTGGGTTTCGCCATCCCTGTTACCCAAGACTGGCTGACCGCGTGGCTTCCCATGGTGTGTGGCAGGTGGTGCCCACGTTCCCAGGGTCAGGAGGACCAGAGAACAGCCCTGTGCCAAAGAACTCCCCTTGAGAACCTCTGTTTTTGAGGAACAAAGCGCCCTAAACATCAAGCAAAACTAAATAAAAAAGGGAAGAGAATTTGAGTCATTTGCATTTGTAAGGAGAACATTTAAAATCTTGCCCTGGCTTTATTTTCCGTGGCAGGGGAGTTGGGGTTACCACCCCAGTTCTGCATGGTGTCAGCTCTGAGAAGAGAGAAGCAGACATCGTTTATAAAATGCACTCTCTGCATTGGAGCGCAAATCCGCCCTTGTGTGTTATATTGGGCTTTGTGGGTCTAAGGCAGAGTACAGGAAATCCAGAATTTTAATTAAGCTGAGACCTCTTAAAGAGGTCAAGTATGTCTCCTCTTGAGATACACTTTTGTCCAAACGTGAAAGAGCTTATAAAACAAACAACAAAGCCCTTAGTCTCTGCTCCTAACCCTGTTTACTAAGCCTGAGGTTCCTGCATTTCTTGGAAAGACTGCCTCACTTTTCAAATCCTTAGCTCCAGACTTTGCTCAGCCTGTTCCTTCTGCCTGGAGCACCCTTCCCTGCCCCAGGGGACCCGTTCCCTGATTCTGCAGATTTGTGATGTCGCCTTCTCCAGGAAGTCCCCATGATAGCACCCTTCTCCTGTGCTTGAGTAGTCATGTTTCTCTCACGAGGCTCCTTGATGGTGGGGTTCTCGCCTGAATCTGGGTTCAGTTCCTGCATGGATGAGTGTGTGGTGGACAACTCTGTCCACATCAAAATCGGACCAAGTTGCCTAGTTCCTTTTTCTTCTTGACCTCCAGCATCCCACCTTCTCTGCCCACCCTGTTCTGGCTGGATTTCTTCCTCTGCCCTTGGGGGGGGGGGTGCCTTCTCCCTTGCAGGCCGCTCAACCCCTGGATATTTTCTTTCCTCACTCAGCCTCAGCTGACCCTTTCCACTGTTCTGACCTCTTCCTCCCAGGCCTGAGCCTTCCTCCTGTCCAGCAGGCCTTCTCCCTGGCCCTTCCGGAGCCCGCCTCCCGGCCATTCCAAACAGCCCTGGGTCGGCAGCAGTGCAGCCAGGCCCGCTGGACCCGCCTGGGAAGTGGCCCAGGATGGGAAGTGTGCGGAGAACGAAGCGGGGCAGGCTGGGCCTCTCCCTTCCTCTCTGTCCCCTTGCCAAGAGGACATGTGTGTGCTCAAAGAAACCACACTAAATAAAAGTCCCTGCCAGAAACCCAGCATCAGGGGAAGTAAGTAAAGTGAGCGGGGAGAGGCCTAGCGGCCACGGCAACAACACAAAAAGCAGAACTGGTCCTCTGGTTGGCAGGGTCATGCCCTCCCCTTGGGGGACCCGCTGTGCGAGTTTGCAGAGTCGCTGTTTGTGCTGGACCCATTGAGTTTGCATGTGGATTTTAGAATTCGCTTGTCTGCATCCACAAAGCCCCAGCCTGACTCTGCCGGAGATCACCGTGGATGTGCCCGGTCGGGGCTGGCACTCTCCCCTCATCTTAACTTGTTCCAGCCTTAGGCACACACAGCAGAGATGTTCTGGGCACGCCTCTCCCCCTCCCAGCAAAGCCGTTTGCATAGAGGTGAAGGCTGTAAAGGCTCCACCCTGTGTGGCAAGGCAGCCATGCAAAATCTACCATGACGACACCAGTTTTGCAACCCCCGCTAGTGACTGGGGCCTCCCGCCGAGGACATGTAAACAGCAGTTCCCAGCCCTGCATCTGGGCAGAGGATTGGGGGAAGTCATGAAAGCCCGGGATGGCCTTCCTCTGCGAACAGATAGTGTCAGCGTGTCTTGAGGTCAAAATGACTTAGAGCCGGGACCTCCCCCAACCCCCGTTCCCTTCCATGAATAATTCTATATATAAATATATGTATAAAAATATATAAATAAGTATATATAATAAATATATATGTTTTTATATAGTAAATATATATTTTACATTTAAAAAAAATTTTATGTATTCAAGAGCTGGGGTGTAGGCCAGAGGTGCAGGGGGTGAGGGGATTCACCAGAGACAGAGTGGGGGGCAGAACAGGCAGATCCACTGAAATACACTGCTGAGGGGAGCAGCAGGGAGACAGGGGAGGTCTGCTGCGCCATGTGGGAAGCTCCCTGGCCGGGGATCGAACTCGTGCTGCAGTGGCTGCAATAGCTTCATAGTGCTGAGACTTAACCCCTTGTGCCACTTGGGAGCCTGAGTAATTATATTTTTGATGTCAGCCACCTACCGGTCCTTTCTATAAACTAAACTCAAACTCGTGCTGGTTGGCACTGTCCTGGCAAGCGAGGCGGCAGGCCTGGTGAGGGTGAGGGACCTGCCCGACGTCGCCCGGCTCGCGGGGCTCCCAGGCTGTGTTCACAACCACTGTGCTCAGCGGCCTGTCTGCAGAGGCTGCTTCTCTGTAGCCAGGTCTCCCCCCACTGGGTTGGGGTTCTCTGACCCCCTTCAGTAGCTGGGGGAGCCTAGTCCCTGGCAGGCCCTTCACGACCCCCAACTCGTGTTCCAGGCAGCCGGTGAAGATAGTGTACCCCTCCAAGGATCCTGCCCAGGCGAACGCGAGCTCCAAGCTGGACGTGAGCGAGGAGGCCGAGGCTCTGATCGTCAAGCCTCCCCAGAAGGAGCGGGACCCTTCCCTGTTCAAGGTGTTGTACCAGACCTTCGGGCCCTACTTCCTCATGAGCTTCTTGTTCAAGGCCCTGCACGACCTGATGATGTTTGCCGGCCCGGAGATCCTAAAGTGAGCCCTCTTCCCTGCCACCCGCCCTCTGCCCAGCTTGCCTCAACTCCCGCCCTCTCCTTGTGCTCAGGGGCACACCCCAGGGGCTCCCCCCGAGTCTTTCCTCGTCACCTCTTTGCCCAGTGCTCTGCTTTAATACCTTCTTAGTTCAGGCCACTTGGGTTCCAAGCACCTGAAACTTACCAGGCTCCCCTGAAGCCTGAAGGGGAGGACAGAGATTGTCTAGGGGAAGGGAGGCGACGCGGGCGGGGGCGTGGGACCGGAGAGAGGTCCCTGCTCATCGCCCTCCTTCCCTCCCCCTCTTTTTCTCTCTCTGTCGCGCTGTGTCTCCTTGGGCCCACATGTTCCTTCGCTGCCCTGCTTAACCGCTGTCCTTTCTGTTCTCTTGGTCCCCTTTGGGTGATGAGACGGAGCTGCTGGGCTAAGGACCCCAAGGCAGAGGTGCCCCGTCCTGGGCAGTTTGCACAATCACCTCTGGGGGTGGGTTTCCCTTCGCCTAGTTTGGGCGCCCACTGCACCGGCCTCTCTGGGGAGAAAGGCAGCTGCTGAAGCCAGAGGCTCCCCCCACGCCCCGCGGCCCTCATGCGGGTTCCGTCCTCGCTCCTTCGCAGGCTGCTCATCAGCTTTGTGACGGATAAGGACGCGCCGGCCTGGCAGGGCTACTTCTACACGGCGCTGCTGTTCCTCAGCGCCTGCCTGCAGACGCTGGTGCTGCACCAGTACTTCCACATCTGCTTCGTCAGCGGCATGAGGATCAAGACCGCCGTCATCGGCGCCGTCTACCGCAAGGTGGGAGGGCCGGGGGGCCCGACGGCGGTGGGGGGCGACGGGGGCCAACCGCACCTGCTGCAGCCTCAGGCCTGAGGTCTTGGCTGGGTCTCCCTAGAAAGCACAGGGGGGCATTCCAGCCCGGCTTCCTTTTTTTTTTTTTAAGATTTTTTAATTTATGCATACAAGCTGGGGTGTAGGCCAGAGGTGGGGGGTGGGAGTGAGAGGGTTCACCGGAGACAGAGTGGGGAGCAGAACAGGCAGATGGACTGAAGTACACTGCTGAGGGGAGCAGCGGGCAAGGCAGGAGAGGTCTGCTGTGCCATGAGGGAACCTCCCCGGCCGGGGATTGAACTTGTGCTGCAGCGGCTCTGGATAGTGCTGCAGTGGCTCTGGATAGTGCTGCACTTAACCTGTTGCTCCACCAGGGAGGCCCCAGCCCAGCTTCTGGGGCAGCC
>PVIJ01012028.1:0-51752 GCA_004024925.1 Scalopus aquaticus
CCACCCCCCACCCCCCCCATGCCCCATTGTTCAGCATTTCCTGCGGGTCAGGAGCTCCGCAGGGGACTTAGAATACTAACACAGTCCCCAGACTTTCAGGGCTTTGAATTTGGAACCAGAAACGTCAATTCTGAATTTTTATTTAGAACATGCTTTCAGGTATCTTTGAGCTGTTTAGAAAGAGGCAAACAACAGTCTGTGGAGCTCAGTTCGCACAATCGTTCAGATTTGCGGCTCAGGCGGCGTAGAGCAAGCCAGAAAAACACGCCCACTCTGTGCTCACCTGTCCAGAGTGACCCGCCGTGGCCGGGCACCGGCCACCCCGGGAAGCTGCGGGTACTGATTAGCCAGGACGTGGCTGAGGCCAGACAAGGCCCAGCTGCTGTTTGCAGTGTGTTTTCTAGCGCCTTTGACCTTTGTTTAAGGTAAGGGAGGGTTTGTTTGGCTCAAACAATGATAAATACTCCCCTGGCATTTAAAAGCAGCTGCACGACTGAGACTCTGGGAATGCACTGTGAGCTCTCTCTCGTGTCGGGTTTCAAGCCGCGTGGCTGTGCCCCAGCCTGGAATCCAGGCCAGACTCTACCAGCGGTCCCGCCCATCACTCTGTCCATGAGCTGACCTCCGGAGGTGCCATTTCCCCTCTTCGTAACGGAGCTAATACTTGATATCCTCATTTATAGGGTTTGGCCAGGGTGAGGTCATGAGTCTAAAGAGACCTGAGAGGGCTTAGATGGAATGGGCGCCTTATCGTGGTGGCTGTGAAGGCCCCATTTCAAAATTTGGTGGCCCCGGCCAGCCGGTCCTCAGGCTGAGCTGAGGCAGGAGGGAGATGCCACGGTCACCACACAGCTCCAGAATTAGAAAGAAACGCTCTAGGGGAGTGGGGCCCAGGCCAGCGGGCTCGGCTCGAGAGTAAACAGCGGGACGGAGAAGCAGCGACGTAGCCCCGAGTGGCCCCGAGGAGGCCAGCTGTATTTCCAGAAGTGGAGGAGGAAGCGAGAGGCTGGCAGCCTCGCTCTCCGGTTCCTCCTTCCTGCGAAGGTGGTTGGAGCCACCAGAGGGGGTGCAGCCCCTTCACCTCGCAGGGGTGAATGCCCTGCTTTGCCCCGGCTCTGCAGCTGGCCTGCGTTCAGCCTGTCCCCAGAACATGCGTCTCGTGCCGGCCGCTCTGATCCAGGGCCGGCGCTGGGCCGCGTGGTGCCTTCTTGTTCCTGTCCACTCTGACGGTCCACTTGAGCGCCCTGGACCCCCCACTTGGCTCAGGACAGCCCGCCCCTCCTGCCCCGCAGCTTCCCTGTGCCGCTGTCCTTCCAGAAGTTTCCGCCGTCCCACCTGGCTGCTCATAAGCCCCCCCACTCGTCCCTAAGCTACAGGGGCTGCTTTGCCTTAAAGAAAAAAAAGGACTCTAACAAGTGTCGTTGTACTGTGTTTGTTTTTCTGAGCTTCCTTTTTTGCTTTCTTTTTTAAACTCTCCTTCTGTATGGGAGGTTCCTCCTGTGGCGTGGGAGGAAGGAAGGAAGGAGTCAGTTGTGGTAGGTGGTGGGGTTTGCTCAGCATGGAAAGAGTCTTGATTGAAGAGAGAGTGAAGGGCGTGGTCGGTGAGCCAGAAAATGATCTGCTCCTATCTCCTCCATGTTGAAATTCCAGTTTGGAAGGCCCCGAGAGTCTGGGCTCCCAGCACCAGAGGCTGTCAGGGGGGGCGGATGGCAGGAGTGGGGTTCAAGGTCAAACCCCAGCCAACTCATAATATAGCAACCTGTGGCCCTTCCCTTCACCCAGTGACCCCCCCCTCGCCTGGCGCCCCTGCCCTCTTCCTGTTGCACAAATTTAAGAGACAGAAATAAATGTTTACTTGTATATGCACATCAGTGCATATAGACACATGAATATGTAAATACGTATAGCGACATGCCTGAATATGTATGTGCATATGCACGCATGTGTGTGTCGATAGTCTGAATATTTATACATTTAACCAGAAAGAGATGGCCGACTGCCAAGAGCAGGATCCAGAGAACCAATGACAGGGAACTGGCTTTCCTCCTGTGTTTAAAGTTCAAAGGCGTCTAACCAGACATAACGCATTCACCTCTTTCCTTTGGTGCTCATATTTCTGTTTTTCAGGTTGCGGATAAGGAAGCCCATAGTACAGGGGTCTCTCTGTTCCTCTTATTTTATCTTGACAATGGGACGGTGAGGAGAGGCCGGGAGGTGGTTTTCCGATAGGCCAGGGCAGTAGCCACTCGAGACAGGGGAAGACAGGCCCCAGAGACCAGGATCTGAATACTGCCGTGTCGTCAAGTTAGAGCAGATGATTTTTTTCTTTGTGTAAATTCAAAAGCCTCAGTATTTTACCTGCTTCCTACTTAAAGGGAAGGATTTGGCACAAAAGCATCCAAATGCTTCTTGCTTCTAGGGACAGTCTCGACACTATGATCTCTGACCCCAAATCTTTACTTTTTCCAATGACACCATGTTGCCTTCCCATGGGTGGACCATGTTGCCTTCCTTCTTGATGGACTTGGCAGGACAAGTGTCCCTTGAAGAAGCTGACACCGAGGCATTCAGCACTGGGTTGCACAGCGAGGTGGCACCTTCCCCACTGTAGACACTTGCTAACTGTTTGATTGATGAGTAGGAAATTAGAGATGGTGTAGACAGCTGACATCTAGAGAACCATCCAGTTCTTTGTCTTTCCCCCAAACGCTCTTAATGGAGCATCTGCTGCAATGCAGAGACCATGTTTCATTTTATCTGTGTAGCTCAACCACCAACAACAAATGGTCCATCCAATCCTTTATTGAGTGCTCGCTGGATGCAGGGACCCTAAAGATGAAAAGACATTGTCCTGCCCTGGAGGCACACAGAGCCCAGTGTGACGGGCATCTGACCCCGATAAAACAGTTGCTATGATAGAGGCACATACTGTACGCAACAGGGACGTGGGAGAAGGAAATCGAACCCTTCTGGGATGTTCTTTCCTAACAAAAGGCAGGAGACAGGAGGAGTCTCCAAATGCCTTTCTTTACTAGCCTCTTGGCAAATGTACATTTCATGTTGAGTTGACCACATAGATGTCTGGACAGGAGTGCCTCAGTCCATCTGGTGTCCTGGCAGCCTCTAGGGAAGAGGGTCAGGTCCGTCTGTATGTTTCTGGTTTGGAAATTTCTCTCAGCCTTTTCTTTTGATGCTTGTCTTGGCCATGCCAACGCTAAGGAGAAAATGCCTATGATTGTCATCCAAATTCCTACAAGGCATTCAACTCTTACCTGATTGGAAAGGTGGTTTCACTACCTCTTACTCCAGGGAACACACCAGAAGATTCAGTCAGCCTCCCCCAGGAACTGTTGTTTTTCCCCAGTGTCTTTCTAGAAAAAGCAAAGCTGCCTGCCCACAGGGATCTAGAAAAATCAAAGACTGGGTTATGGAAGGAGCCCCTGTTTGTGGCTGTTTTGGTGCTTTTCAGGAAAATCTCAGGAAATGCCCCCGTGGAAAGAAGAGTCACCCCAATTTGGGTTCCTCAGGAACAGTGATCCCAGAAGCCAGAAATTACAGAGCAGGTTTGGGTGGCCATGGAGAGACAAATAGAACTATGTCAGAGCTTCAGTAGGGGTAAATGGGAGGGCACAGACCCTCCCCCAAAGTAGCACTTGACCACTTTTGGGGGGGAAGTCCCTATAGCTCTCATCTTATGATTCTCAGTTGAACTTTTGCCTAGAGTTTTATCTACATGATTTTGTAAAGGATAATAAACACATAAGGCACCCATGAATTACTTTTCTACTAATACTGCTTTTGCTGAATTCCATAAGTTCTGATAGCTTGTATGTTCATTTTCATGAGACTCCAGGTATGATTTTAGATTGATGTTTTCATTTCCTCTGTAATCCAGTGGTTTTTGAGCAGCATGCTGACTTCCATTCAGTTCTTAGGGCTCTCAGTGGGTGTGACCCCAGCCATGAGACCTGAGGAGTCAAGAGAACCCTGAGGAGCCCCCAGAAGTCATCCAAACCAACTACTCCAGACAGCGTGAATTTGTCAGCTGGGAACTGGGGGGGCTGCCTGGGGTCTGGGCACCCTGCCAGATAGAGATTTGCTGGTTTCACCCAAATATTGGAGACCCAGGTGAGTTTCAGTGAGAGCTACTATCATTAGGTAAAGACTCTGATGGGATGCCTTTTGCAGTCTTCTGCCATCTTTGCTTCAAAAAGATACAAGGTTATTCTTTTGAACAGTAGCAATTCTTCTTTGCAATTTTATCTTAGGCAGCCAGTTGAGAAGCGCAGTATCACCAAAAGTATTGTGGGGCCAGTCAGTATTTGCACAGCAATGACATTTACTTACCACTTTATTTATAAGTTAAGACTTCTTTCTGTGTTCCTCAGCAACAGGGTTCTGTGGAAAAGGAGCTAATCACCTGTGACAGGAAGGCCCTGCAGACCACCTCACCTCTCTCAGGTGTTTGCCACCTCTCAATTGTTAGACCTGAGCACATCTCCAAACTGGGGTTTGGAGAGTTTTCAAACCAAATGCCGAGTTTTCGCAATACACTCTCCCTTCTTGGCAAACATCCTTCCTGCCCATGAATGACAGAATCGTAATCTTTTTTCTTTTTAGTACTGTCAGCAATTCTAGTCATTCTTGCAACTCAAAGCTGCTTCTAGACCGTGGCAGTTTTCATATGATGTGAAACCATGATGTCAGGACCCAAATGAGTCCATTTTGCATGAGTCAAGTGCGTCCCAGCGAGGCTTCTGACTTACAGGTGGGAAATGAGGGTGAGGTAGAGACACAGATCAGAGCCTGTGGAAGCTAAACCTTGACACGATGCTTTCCCTTTTGTTCTAAACCATTATTATAGTTGACGCTTGGGCTTTAACTTGGGTTCTCTCTTGCTCTCCTTTCTTGCTTCCTCTCTTTTTCTCCCCCTCTCTATCCCCTACCCCTTATCTCCCTGTCAGAGCAGGACAAGAAGTGCCTCCCCATTCCTCTCTTAACCTGCTCCAACATGGTTCCGATAGGTCAGGGTTTGCGCCTTGCCTTGACCGCCCACCCCAGGGCTCGGGCGCCCTGCCGGGGAGAAAGAGACTGGGATGTGCGTTAGCTTTGCATCCAACCCCCTCTGGGCCTGATGACCATCAGCCTGGGGCTTTCCCTGCTGCTGTCTATCAGCCTGGGGCTTTGCCTCCTGCTGTCTATCTGCTCTCCTGTTAGCCTTGGACACTTGGTTGTGCTCAGAATGGTGTTGGCCCCGCCCAGCGGGGCACACCTACCTTATGAGGGTGCATAGAGCCAGGCTCAGCCCTGAAGAAACCAGCAAGTCTCTGGCTGCCTTTGGGGGCCCAAAAAGCATAAATACAGCCTCCATCCTGCTCACACTATGGTCAGGGTCAGGCAGGGAAATGCACCACTGAATCCTCAAAGCTGTGAAAGACCCAAAAGAGAGGCTCCCGGAGCTGTGGGCGGGGCAGAAATGGGGGGTGAGTGTAGCAGAAAGGCCATTTTTCGCTGCAGTGGCTGCTCACTAGGTCTGCGCAGCAGACTGAATGAACAGCCCACGCCTACCTGAGGTTCTCAGACAACCCAGGTTGGGGGTTCATGACCCACCCAGCCATCCACCCCCCACCCCACCATCCTGAGGTTTGTCGGGGTGCCAGCAGGAGCTGATAACATCGAATTTCTCTTCCCCTAACCTCTTCCTTCTCCCAGCATTCCTCCACGAAAAAGTAAATCCCCAGGCCTTTTCCACCGTGCTCGGGTTACCCCAAACAAAGACCCTGGTGGGTGCTCTCAGGGAGATTTCTCTCCTGCCCTGGGGGCCTCGACAAAGCCCCGACTCCCCGAGGGGCCTCCAGGCTGCCTTTCTTTCCTGTAACTCTAGACCAGCGGCATTAGCCTTTTTGAAGGTCTTTGTTCTCAGAGGGGACTTTTCATCTGACATCAGTTGCTTGAATTTTAAGTGAATTCGGTTCTGAATGGCCTGGCGTGACTCCTCACAGAGGACAACGCAGGCCTGGGCCGGTTAACGTGGTTAAAGCAAGCAAACGTGAAAGGGCGGCTTCGTGAGCTGTCGCTGCAAAATGAGTACCTCGGGGGCCTCCCTGGTGGCACAGCAGTTGAGCGCTGCGCTGTGGAGCTGTCGGCAGCGGTGATGGGAGTTCAGTGCCCAGCCGGGGAGATTCCCACATGGCGCAGCAGACCTCTCCTGCCTCGCCCGCTGCTCCCCTCAGCAGTGTATTTCTGATCTGCCTGTTCTGCTCCCCATTCTGTCTCTGGTGAACCCTCTCGCCACCCCACGCCTCTGGCCTGTACCCCAGCTTGCATGTATAAATAAATAAATCTTTAAAAAAAAAAAAATGAGTGCCACCACAAGAGAACGTTAAAAATTAAAATGCCCTTGATGACACCAACTCCCTGCCCTCTCCTGTGGGAGGGCAAGGGCCGTTGCCCCCACACCCTGAGAAATTCCACTTGATCTCCCATGGGAAGGTAGCTCAGCCTCTCTCAAGGAACCCAGTCTCGTTTAAAAGATCACTATTTACATTCTTTGAGATAGCACTGATTTTTCTGCTACAAACTGAATAAAAGTAAAATCTCCTAGCTCCGACACCAATTTGAGAAGTAGACCAAATAATCCAGCTTCTGAGCGCCCCTCAGCAAATTTTTTCTGTCAAGGATAGGAGATGACAGATTTGAAGCCCAGGGAGGGGGTCCTGGCATCTGGGAGGTGAGCACAGCTGCATGCTAGGAAGACCCTGTTTGCGACACTGACATTTGAATTTCACGTAAATCACGCATAAGAAACATCATTCCTCTTTGGGTGGTTTCGAACCACTTAAAAGGGTGAAAGCTGTTCTTAGCCCACAGGCTGAATAAAAATAGGCAGCAGGTCATTCAGAACAGGCGGGGGTGGGGGAGAGTGCGTGGGAGTTAGCTCTCCGGCTAAAGGTTCCTGGGTCCTCCTGTACAGCAGCATTTTTCAGAATTGAGTTCGTTACACATTGGTGGGTGGTGAAGTCCATTTGGTGCTTTTTTTTTTAAAGATTTATTTTATTTGTACATACAAACTGGGGTACAGGCCAGAGGTGTGGGGCGACGAGAGGGTTCACCAGAGACAGAGGGGGGCGCAGAACAGGCAGATCAGAAGTACACTGCTGAGGGGAGCAGTGGGCGAGGCAGGAGAGGTCTGCCGCACCATGTGGGATTCTCCTCCGCCAGGCGTCGAACTCGCGTCACCGCTGCGACAGCTCCACAGCGCAGTGCTTAACCGCTGCGCCACCGGGGAGGCCCCCATTTGGTGCTTTTTTAAAAAGAAAAGCAATTGAATTTAGTGTGTCTCATTATAAGGGTTAGGTATTGTATTGTGAAGTGTGTGTGTGTTGATAGGGTGTGCTTATGTATGTGTATGTGGGATGTGTGGGGAGTTGTGTGTGTATGTGTGTCAGTGTGTGTGTGATCGTGTGTGTACATGGTATATATGTGTTAGTGAGTGGGTGTGTTTGTGCATGCATCAGTGGATGGGTGGGTGTGTCCATGGTGTGTGCATGTATGTACACGGTGTATGTGTCAGTGTATGTATGTCTATGGGGTTATGTGTCAGTGTGTGTATATCCATGGATTGTGTGTGTATATACAGTGTGTGTGTCCATGGGGTGTGTGTGTGTGTACACGGTGTGTCTGTGTGTGTGTCTAATGGGTGTGTGTCAGTGTGTGTATATCCATGGGGTGTGTGTATACACAGTGTGTGTGTCCATCGGGGGTGTGTGTGTGTGTGTGTGTGTGCTGGGGCACTGTGCCGTCTGGTGGAAAGCATTTGATACCGGCCTTCACCTCCCCAGGTGCCTGTGCACCCCGGGGAAACACAGAGACTGGGGCCAACAGGGCTGGCCTCGGCCACCCAGAGGAGCAGGGCCCCTAAGAGGCACAGCCCCCTGGTTGGGGCCCCCACTGTGCTGTAGCTAAGAGAGATGGAAGCCACAAGCAAGTCCCCGGCCTTGAGATGTCGGGGTGTGCACAGCCCCGAGTCTCCTGCTGTCACGTGTGCTGTCCCCACAGACCAGGAATCGGCCTTCCCCTCTGCTCCCTGCCTCCCAGACCCAGCGAGGTTTAAAGCGTCCAGGGGACTGTTCAGAACCCCCCAACACACAGCAGCACAGTGGTGTGGGGGGGAGGGGTGATCCATTTCGGTCTGATTAAAAGCACCTCCAGCACCCCAGCCCACCAGGCTGTGTGGGGTGGAGGAGGACGGGAGGCATATTTCAGCACTATGATAACTCAGGACCCGCAGGGGATGCACACAGGTGGGCCACATCCTGGAAAAGGTTCCAGAACTCCCCGGGGCCCCAGGGCTGCCTGAGACCTGGCTTTGTGTTTGGGTAGTCGGATGAAATGGGGTACAAATCTGGGAGGGGAGACAATGTGCTGGGGAGGGAGAGGCCTTTGGGTTCTCCTTGCTGGTTCTAGAGCCTGCAGCGGGGGCTCTGAAGGACAGGTGGGGGTGTTGAGCGATGTTGGGGGGTACACTGAGCACCTGGGGGGCACTCAGTGATGGGAAAATGTTTTCAGTGTCACACTAAATCAGGAAAGCAAGTTCATTATCAATTTTTTTTGCAAATAACTCTTTAGAAGATTGGGAGGAAATATGCTTGAATATGAACTCTGGCTATTTGCATTATTGGCAATTCATTTGGTCAATCCTTATTTCTGCATTTTCAAAATTTCCCACAGGGCATGTGTCGTTGGTTCTTGAAAACTGGGGTGCGCGTGCGTTCTCAAAAGGCTGCGGGCGGGGGAGGATGCTTGCCAGCCGAGACGGCCCCCTAGACCCTCGGGCTCCAAGCGGGTCTGCTGGCTGGCGCACATGCATCCTGGGCTGGTGGGAGGCAGAAGCGCCACCAGGGAGCTCCGGGCCAGCAGGTTGCCTCGCCCACACGCCAGAGCAGAGCAGTGTCTGGCCTTGGGCAACCCGAGCCGGAAAAGGTTCATTGAGCTGCCCCAATGTGTAAATGGAACATTTTTTTTAAGAAGCGCTTTTAACAATGTTTATTTACCACTAAAAAAGGAACTAGCCAAATGTTAGACACTTATTTAAGGCACAGAAGAAATGATGGTAATAAATGATTGTAACCCTAACAGGATGGGTGAATAAATGATTATGCTCCTTACCAGAGAAAAGGTCAATCATCAAACAGCCCAGGTTAGTCACACATGCCGGCAGCTCGCTGGAGGGTGAGGGTGCCAAGGATAGGGGCTGCGTAGGTCAATTTTGAATCTGTTGGTTGAGAATACTCCTTTCCCATCTCAAAATGATTCCGTACTCGGCGAACAAAAGCTCTGCGATGTTCAAAGTCTCATTTGTGCATAACCTCCACTCCCATCCTGTAGATTTTGATTGCCAAGCTGGAAACCCCTTGGTAGCAATAGGATGGGGGCATCGAGTGTGGCCACTGTGTCACATCAGGGTCCTATCCAAGCCACCCCATGAGCCCAAAGAAGCGCTGCAGAGGCCCGCACTGCAGAGGCCCAAAACACCACCTTGAGCATCAGCTCAGCCAGTTTGCTCTAGCAAAGGCCTGGGTGGGGTGTCTGCCGAGGCAGTGCACTCCCAACCACAGGGAGCCTGCCATTCCCCTCTGCAGCAATACAAGCCTCCATCCTCTCCTGCCAAGCACCTTGTTTCTAGAAATGTAGGCTGCGTGTGCTTGCATTGTCACCAACAAGCCAGCGGCTTCGTGCTTGGAAGCTGTTTCCTTCAGATGGACAAAGGCAGGTGCCCTGGCTCCGTCACTGCGCACGGTTATGTCTCTGCCTGTGTTCACTCCCCAAGCACCTGTGCCTGGGATTCTAGATGTAACAGAAGCGACACAGGCATGAAAGCTATGCAGATGATCTGACAAAGCCCAAGCGCTTTGAATTCTGGCGCAGGAACGTATTTATTAGACCTGGCGGTGCTTCTTTTGTCAAGTATCCGACCGTAAATAGTCATTTCTTTGTCTGAAGGAAGCTTGCTGGGTGATGAGGCCACGTGTTTGCTGCTACTGAAAATTGATGGGATCATTTACCGAGAGTAGGGGGACTGTTGCCTCTGCCGGCCTCCTGGAGCTGCTGAGAAAATAGCATTTTCAGCACACTCGCTTCCACCTGCCGACGACCCCTTACTGCGTTGTAAGGCGGAGCGTCTGCAAGCAGCTCGTTTCTGAAGTTCTAAGGGGCAAGAGGTGATGCGGAAGGTGTTTGTCACTGCCTAGTGATTGCTTATTTCAGTTGCTTGAAGCTTGAAATTGTTTCTTCTGAGACACGCTGTCATCTCTGCCTTTAGAAGAAATCTCTGTGCACTCACCCTGGCCATTCAGATTGGTTTATTTTAACCTGCACCAGAATCCATGCCTTGTAGAATTGTTCTTAGTTGTCGAGGTGACTTAGCCCCTGGTGCCCACTTTTAAAGCTGGGTACCCCTATGGGAACCAGTTTTACCCTTGGAACCTTTATCTCTTATCCTTAGGATGAAAAATGGGTGGGGGGAATTTGGTAAAGATTTGAGCAAGCTCAGTGCAGGGCACAAAGTCGTCTCTGTTATTTTTTATCCTTTTTCAATGCACTGGAATTTTTTCATAATTTAAAAACACCTTAAGTTCGGTTTCCTCCTCCTTCCCACTTGCATATTCTTGAGAATGTTGGCAAAACATCTTCTTTTCACACTTTCAATCATATCCCAGATCAGTGTGTCTGGTGGCTTGCTGGAAATGGGGACTCGAGCAAATGAATTTTTTCTTTTATTTGATTGAAGCTGATGTAAAAGGGCCCTCGGTTGGCTACTGTACAGACCAACTGGGTGCAGGAAGGGAAGGCTGCGGAATCCGGGATATTCCTGCCCTGAGGCCAGAAGCTGGGGATGTGCTCCTCTCTACACCATTCCTTACAAAAATCCACTTAAAAGGTCTTAGAAATTAATGAAGCAAGACTGCCATTTACTGAATGAAATAATATCCTAGATATTTATAGGATGTGAGTTCCTTCTGCCGTCTCCTACCTCCTCTCTGGTGCTTTTCTAAATGAAGTGCTTTCTTCCTCCTGTGTGTAGAGCTGCTTATCAGCAGGCATGCGTAGGTGACTGCATCGGGGCTCACCCAGGTCTCACTAGCCCCTTGTCCCCAAAGGTCGTCCTTGTGTTTGGAGGCACTTGGACAAATCAAGAAGAGCCTGTGTTCCTTAGACCCTGTCTGGTTGCTGAATGTTTAATTGTGTCTTAGAAAACCCCCCCAGCCAGCCTCATTGATGGGCTTTGTTTAGGAAGGGCTCATCTTGTTGAAAGCAGGTGACTGGAAGTCAGTAAGTTTTGTTGGGTTTTTTTTTTAAAGATTTATTTATTTATTTATTTATTTATTTATTTATTTATTTATTTATTTATGCATACAAGTCCTGGGATGTAGGCCAGAGGTGTGGGGATGAGAGGATTCACCAGAGACAGACAGAGTGGGGAGCAGAACAGGCAGATTGACTGAAATCCACTGCTGAGGGGAGCAGGCGAGACAGGAGAGGTCTGCTGCGCCATGTGGGAAGCTCCCTGGCCGGGGATCAAACTCGTGCTGCAGTGGCTGCTGATAGCTTCATAGTGCTGAGACTTGACCCGTTGTGCCACCAGGGAGGTTCCCAGAAGTCCGTATGTCTAAATGATGGCTGTGTGTGTGTGTGTGTGTGTGTGTGTGTGTGTGTGTGTAGGGAGGGTTGTTTACTTTGTTGTTAAAGGAAGACCTGAGTTCAATTCCTGCATACAATAAACCATATGCTCAGAGGCCCGTTTGGTTACCATCTTCTGGTGCCATGCTATCACATGGGGAGAACTCTTGCTTCCATGATAAGAATGTGGGGGCTGTGTTTGCTAATGAGGGGGCACAGAATCAGCCACCATGTCATGAAGATGGCTTTGAGCTGACAGATTTTCTGTGCTTTCCCATTATGGCTTAAAATCAGATCCTTTCCCAAACATTCAACTGTCATAAAAAGAAGTTTCCCAAACCAGGGGAAAAGAGTGATTCCTGTCATTAGAGATGACAAATTGCAAAAACCAACTTTAGTAAATAAACCCTAACTTCCAGAAGTTTCTTTCATCTGTTTTATAATCACTTCCTGCCATTTATTGTCCCTTGAAATTCTAACTCCCTCCCTGTCTTCAGTCCCAAATTCTGACCACTTCTTTGTGAAGTACATTCCTTTGTCAATAACCTTTTGTCTCTTGCTAATCTGTCAGTTTAGTTCACATGGCCCCATTCACAGAACCTAAGAGCATAGAAGAAAAGTGTTTCCTCCCCAGCTCTAACAGGTGAAGGGGGTGGTACTTTGAAGCAGAAGAAAAATTCCAGTTTTTCCTGATAGCCGAGGGCAAAGGTTCTCCAGTTTTCATGTCCACCAGAACCCCCTGGACCCACCGTTAAATTCTGGTTTTGGGGCTTCACCCTGAATGTGGGTCCCAGGGGAGTCTCATGCAGAGGGTTGAGGAAGCCACATTTTGAGAAGCACCATAATGCAGTTAAGTAGACCAAGAATTGGAAATCAGAGGGCAAGATGACCTCCTTTTCATAGTTTTCTGGGTATGGACTTGATTCTGAATCTAGTCTTAGGTTTAGTATTTGGCTGCCAAAATAAAGGGAGAGGTTCTTTTCAATTGGACTGCATGGGGGGGGGGGGTCAGTCACCTAATGGCTTTCTGCAGAAGTTGGTTAAAGAGACACCGATCCTTAAAATATCACAGGTAATGAGTTCGATTTGAAATTCAGTTTTGACTTCAAACAAAATGGTGACTGAAAATAAGTTTTCACACAGACACCCCTGGCCTTGAAACCCATATTACTTACCTAGACAAACAAAATGCTAGTTTCGGAGTTACCACACTGGGATTATCTTCTTAACTCTGCTGGGCAGATTGTTTCCTCTGTCCATGAATCAAAACAGAGTTAATCACTTGGGCCCTAAGATTTGCTTATGAAATGAGAGACGTGTATGGAATTTTCAGTTCTTTGATTTTTTTTTTTCAACCTGTTAACTTGCCTTTTAAAGAATTTACATTTTGTTTTTTATTTGGCGGAAAGCACATCCCCGAATTTGATTTAATTTTTTTCCCAGGCCAAATGTGGGGTAGACCGCCTTGGGTGGGATGATTCTCCACTTGTATTTTCGGGCAAAGCATGGCCTCTCTCCCTGGCCTCACCCCACTCTGCCAGGAAGCCTTTGGGGAGATTATCAGTGAATATTACTTTGCTTTCTGCTCTTTCTTCTCTCTGGTGTCAGCTTTGTCAAAGGCCTAATTCCAAACTCTGGCTAAACACCTAGCCCAGACTTGGGGTGGGGATGGGGGGGGGTCATTTACATCTGAATGGGGCTGAATTCCTAGGAATGGTTAACCAGTGGCTAGAGGCACCTCCCAAGGGGAGCCAGCAATGACTTTCTCTGGGTTTCTATGCTCTGGACCAGGGGGCTTGGGAAGAAACAAATCCACCTTGTTCTCCAGGGCTCTCTGACCATTGTCTTGCTAACAGTCAATGTGCCCTCAAAGCTACACCTTCAAATAGCCTCACATGCCCTAAAAGAATGGTTTTGGGGATAAAAATCTTCTGAATGACAACAAAAATTGTATGTCAACTTTTCTAGACTTCGAATTCAACATTCTCCACCAAAACATGGCATGGGACTACTCTCTCTCCCCACTGGCTCTCAGAAGGGCATCTGTAAATGGGGTGAAGGCCAGGCCTGGAAGTAGGGTGTCTCTGTCTTTTATAACGGGCCCCATGTCCTGCAGATGCTTCCTTCAGGGGCGGGAGCTCACCTGTGTGATGACAGCATCCAGTTCTGTCCCCAAAGGAGGAGCCTGGTGTGAAGATGGTGTCGTTTTAGAGGCGATGGATTAGAGAGCGGAGCGGGGTCTTTGGGTTCACCCTGGGAAAGATTTCCCCAGAGCTCCCTTTGGCGGCACGTGACAAGTTTCTCCACGAGACAGAGACTCAGTTATAATTAAAGAACAGGTTTATTAGAAAAAGGGTCAACAAAGCATAGGACACTTGTACAGACACAAGCGGGCAGAAAGAGCTTCCCCGCTGAGGGGCAGGTTTGCTAAGAGAGGCCTGCATGGTGCCGGTCACGGGCAGACAGGCAGGCCGCTGCCCTGCAGAGGGACAGAGTTGGTCAAGGAAATCACCTGCATAGGCACAGGTGGGCAGAGAAAAGGCTGCCCCGAGTTCCTGCCGGGATGGTACTGATATAACCCTCTTTCAGTTGGGAGGGGGCCCAGGAGCCAGGTGCCAATGGTTATGTTGATTTCTTCCTTTTTTTTTTTTTAAGATTTATTTATTTATACATACAGCTGGGGTACAGGCCAGAGGTATGGGGCGGCGAGAGGCTTCACCAGAGACAGAGTGGGGAGCAGAACAGGCAGATCAGAAATACACTGCTGAGGGGAGCAGTGGGCGAGGCAGGAGAGGTCTGCCGCACCATGTGGGATTCTCCCCGGCTGGGCATCGAACTCGCATCGCTGCTGCTGACAGCTCCACAGCGCAGCGCTCAACCAATGCGCCACCAGGGAGGCCCCTATGTTGATTTCTTCTACCCCCACTTCCTTGTGTGGGTCTAGTTCTAATCGTATTTTGCGTTATATCTCCCCCATCAAAGACACATCTGTTTTAAACATAATTACTTTCACGCTGCACTGCCTTCACATCTGTTTTTCCAAACACTGAATAAATCTGTCCCTTCCACACAGGTCCCATCAAAACCACAATCCCTGGGTGAAATCTCCGTTCTTCCTTCTCCCCCTCATTGTGGGGCTGCCCCAACCCGTCAGGCCCCCTCCGTTCTCCAGAAGGATTGCTCTCTGTGGCTTTATAAACCGTCTACACCAATTGTCTGGTCCCTTTTCACACGAGACCCGGAAAATCGTTTTTTGCCTTTACACAATGGATCATTTGAAAGACCTTTGTGCTCTGGGTAGAAAGCCAGTCGCTTTGGAAGTTGCCGTCCGTATGCAAAATGTCCCCAACTTTTGCAAGACTTATGAACTTTTACATTCATTTATACCGCAGTTACCTGGCATAAAGAGTTTTCTGCCCCAGCGTCTGTTAGGCGGCCGCCCGGCCCCTGGCTGCTGATCCGTGTCCTGAATGATTCTTCTTGCATGCTGTTTCGAGGCACCCGAGCAGTCACGCTAGCCCTCTGCTCCCTAATATCTCTGCCTTTACTTCTCACACCAGTCCGTCCAGCTAGCAGCCATCATCATCTCCTCCGGGGGCCGGGAGTACGTTGAGCCCTTGCCACACAGCAGCGGGTACCTGGAAGATGGAAAGTCCAGCTGATATCAAAGCTTCTCTTGCACTGCCTTCTCCGGGCTGTGTCTCCTGCAGATGCTGAATTTGTGGGAGAGAAGAGGAGGGAAGGTGGGTTTTCGTGGGTGCAGGCATTTCCAATCCCGTACATCTTCATGAGGAGGCTGGCCTTTGGGTAGACATTCCCAAGCATCAGGAGTAGGAAAGCTGAGGCTCAGCCCTGGAAGCAGTGGGGGGCTGCTGCACCTGGGGTGTGGACAGGAAACAAAAGCTTGATGTCAAAGCTGGTCCAGGATCGTTTTTTTTTAAGATGTATTTATTTATGCATACGAGAACTGGGGTGTAGACCAGAGGTGTGGGGTGGTGAGAGGATTCACCAGAGACAGGGTGGGGAGCAGAACAGGCAGATCTACTGAAGCACACTGCTGAGGGGAGCAGCAGGCGAGGCAGGAGAGGTCTGCTGCGCCATGTGGGAATCTCCCTGGCCGGGGATTGAACCTGTGCCGCAGTGGCTCTGGACTTCATAGTGCTGAGACTTAACCCCTGCGCCACCTGGGAGGCCCTTATCGAGGATCTTGGAGGAGAGAGCATCATCTGTGTCCATCAGAGATGGTGCTGAGATATCAAGGGGGTGGTGGGAGCATTCTGTTTTAATTTTATCAAAATTGGAGGAGGAATTTTAAGGATGGGAACCACTGGCTGGTGGGAGGCTGACTTGAATTTTTGGGACAGCGGGGCTACCAGCCACGAAGCTCTCGTGTCCCTTAAGAAATGACTGAGGACTTTCTGCCATTGGCCCTATTGTGTTCTCGCCCCACCCTTTCATATGGCACCCCACACCTCTCAGCTTTCAGTCTAGGGTCTCTTCCTTCCCTGAGCCCCCACTCTTGGAGCCCCTTCCTTGGGATCTGTCTTAACCTTTATTCTCTATCCGCTTTCAGACAAAAGGAGAAAATCCAAAGTACTGCATCTTTTTAAATGACAGCTATTGTAACACCACCACTTTAGATTTTGCACAGACTTCTCATTGTCTAACATCTTAAAAAAAAAAGATTTATTTATGCATACAAGCTGGGGTGCAGGCCAGAGGTAGGGGGTGGGGGGTGAGAAGATTCACCAGAGACAGAGTGGGGAGCAGAACAGGCGGATCGACTGAAATACACTGCTGAGGGGAGCAGCGGGTGAGGCAGGAGAGGTCTGCTGCGCCATGCGGGAAGCTCCCTGGCTGGGGATAGAACTCGTGCTACAGTGGCTGCCGACAGCTTCATAGGCTGAGACTTAACTCCTTGTGCTACCTGGAAGGCCCTAACAGCCTTACTCTTTTTTAATAATTATGACCCAAAAATTATCACATAATTATGAAATGTGAGTTTTGAGTGTACAACGATAGGAGAGAAATATGCTTTTACTTCTACCCTCTTAGGTTCAGCGCCTGGGGTCCTGTAAATTAAACTAACAAAGACAGCTTAGCAAGAGAAAATAGGATTGGCAAGAGAATTTTATTGGATGTTAGTAATTTTTTTTAAAGATTTATTTATTTCTACATACAGCTGGGGTACAGGCCAGAGGCGTGGGGCGGCGAGAGGGTTCACCAGAGACAGAGCGGGTAGCAGAACAGGCAGATCAGAAATACACTGCTGAGGGGAGCAGCGGGTGAGGCAGGAGAGGTCTGCTGCGCCATGTGGGACTCTCCCCGGCTGGGCATCGAACTCGCATCGCGGCTGCCGACAGCTCCACAGCACAGCGCTCAATGGCTGCGCCACCAGGGAGGCCCGGATGTTAGTAATTTTTATGTGTACTTGGAGTTTCACAAGAAAAAAAGTAAGCACCCAAAGAAGCATGCCTGAGAGCTTATATATAATTTTAACAAAGAACAATACATTGGTGGAAAACTGACAAGACAATGGAAAAGGGGCAGCATTTGTAAATGTTCGGAGGAAGCCAGTGGAAGGTGGGGACTATGAATTTCAGTGAGGTGTGTTCTTCGGATTCAAGTGACAGTTGTTTCTTTTCCTCTTTCTGGTGCAGGAGAAGGAGGGTGGGGGAGGAGCACCTTCACAAAGGAACCTTTAAGCTCAATGGAGGAGGAGAGAGCTCTCTGTGCACCTGCTGTTTCTCAGGTACCTTCAGCTGAGTCCTCCTGCTGTGACATATCTCAGAGTGGCAAACACTCATCAGTCAGCAGCAGTCGGCATATATGGCCACGGACCAATGTAGCACACAGTGGGTGTGTAGCTAGCTCTGCCATCTGGGTTTGTGTGACTGCGTGTGACACTCACACAGCACCCGGCCTTCTTCTCAGAACACATTCCCGCCAAGAGTCCTCTCTCATCCCCTTCACAACTTTGGAATCTCAACCAACGTTTCTTTCTTTTTTCTTTTTTTATTAATTAATTTTTTTTTTGTATCATTGTTGTCCCCATAGTTTTCCCACCACCATGTCACCCATGAACCATCACCATAGTCCCTTATGCTCTTCCCTCCCCTGTCTGGTCCCTCTCCTTCCCCTTCCCCTGCTGTATGCCTTAAATCTAGGGTCAGCTTGCTAGGTTTGTCTTTTTCTTGACCTTTTGTTTGGTTTCTCCATATTCCATATGTAAGACATTCGATATTTACATTTTTCCTTCTGACTTATTTCACTGAGCATTATCCCTTCTAGCTCTGTCCTTGTTGCCACAAATGGCATGAGTTTGTCTTTTTTGATGGCTGAGTAATATTCCATTGTGTAAATATGCTACAACTTTTTGATCCATTCATCGATTGGAGGCATTTGGGTTGTTTTCACATCTTGGCTGTTGCAGTAAACAGTGGAGTGCAGGTTTCCTTTCGAATTAGTATTTTTGTTTGACCAGCATTTCTTGACGAACAAGAACACTTAGTACAAACAGACCACTCACTGGCCTGGGGTGACTGAAGGAGCTGGGCCTGAACAGGGGGCGTGGGGGTCTGAGCAGACAAGCTGAGAGGTGTAGAGCAGTGGTGGCAGCAGGCTAGGCTTACTCATCCTATTTGCTGGAACTTTGAGTTCTGTAAGGAGAGCAGGGAAGGGAAATCGGGCTGGGAAGATGGGCTGAGGTGAAATCAGAGAACACTGTGAGTGTCGTTCGTGCTTGGGGCTTGGACTTGACGTTCGTAGCAGTGTTGGAGTAGAACAGAACTTTGCTTCAGGGACAGTAATTATCAGCAGAATGCAGTGAATTAATAGAAGAACCTTCACAGGAAGCCCTTATAGAGATCCAGGTGAGAAATGGCCTCTGCTGAAGGAGGTGCCTGGAATAGATGATCAGGAGACGCTTCAGTTCCTCCGTCGTGGGAACTTTTGCTTAACTGCTGAGTTGGTGAGTGCAGGCCTCCGAGTGTGCAGTTTATACAGCTTCCAGCCACCCTTCGTGCAGCAGCAGACGATGCTTTAGCTTAATGCTCCCCCAGGGCCCCTCTTAGAGTCCGCTCGCTCAGTTATAAGTTCATCCATCTCAGGGGCCTCCCTGGTGGCGCAAGGGGTTAAGTCTCAGCACTATGAAGCTGTCCGCAGCCACTGCAGCACGAGTTCAGTCCCTGGCCAGGGAGCTTCCCACATGGCACAGCAGACCTCTCCTGCCTCTCTTGTTGCTCCCCTCCCCAGTGTACTTCAGTAGACCCACCTGTTCTGCTCCCTACTCCGTCTCTGGTGAATCCTCTCACCCCTACCCCCACACCTCTGGCCTACACACCAGCTCTTATATGCATAAATAAATAAATCTTAGGGACAAAAACAGGTCCATCCATCTCAGCACTGGAGGGGCAGATGGCCCCCTTAGGGGAGACGAGCCCCTGACTTCCAGGAGAGAAGAACCGCATGATCCTTTTGAAAGCAGTGGCCCCAGTGATAGTTTGGGAACATAAGCAGTTGCCTGAAGGTCACACAGCTGAGTCACTGGTCACCAGAGGGCTCCGGCCTGTGGAGGCCCCAGGAGCCAGGCTGCTTGGCCTGACAGCCGGGGGATTTAGCCGGGAGTGTTCTGTTACGTGAAGGTTATAAACGGTTACTCAGCATCTGTTTACGGAGCCCACACTGTGGCCGCAGCAGGCATGCGTGTGAGGAGCACAGGAGCCCCACAGGGGCTTCGGGGCTGTGTCTCCCTGCGCTGCTCCCACGTGGGGCCAGAGTCTTAACCACAGAGGGTTGTTGTCCCTCATTTCCCAAGGCAGGACTCGGCTGAGGACTCAGCTCTGTGTCAGATTCCTCTGCTCCCACCCCCACCCCCTGGGCAGGAAATTCAAAGACAAACAGGGCACGGAAAAGTTCTGTCAGAAACAAGATGGCACCGGGTCTGAGAACATTCCGGAACCTTGCGCTCGCTGCTGCGGAGGACACACCTTCCCCTGGCTTAGGAGGAAAACCGCTCACGGCCCCCTCAGACCTGTATCACCCCAGCCCGTGGACCTCTTTGTCGGTCATCTCTTCCCGGGACCCGGCCTGCCCCGACCCCCGGTTTGCCGGGCTGATGTTAGCTCAGAGGGCTTTCCCGAATGGGCGGAGGAGGAGAGGGCTGATTCCAACTGCCGTGCGTCCCATCAAGTTGCATTTTGGTTTTTATTGTAATCTCCACTTAAAAATAAACCAGAAGCCGTCCAAGTGGCCGGGGGTCTCCGGAGGCAGTGCAGGGAAGCCCAGAGGCCCGGGTCGGAGCTGTGTCTCACTCCGGCGGCCAAGCCTGTGACCTTGGCTTCCCCTTGAAGAGCACAGCAGGTCTGCTGAGCGGCAGCGGCCGCAGGCTGGAAGTGAGCGCACGCCCTGACCCTGGCCATGTTTCGTGTGACCTGGACAGTGTTTTATTTCCTAGTTGGATCAGGAGGCCTCAGCCGGACAGGTCCTGGCTGCTTTGCTCCCACCCCACCCAACGCACCGCTGAGCCCCCTTTGTCTGCACTGTGGTGCTTGAGTTGGTGGGTGCTCTCTGGGCTCCCTTCCTTCTGAAGCAGACCGAGAGCTGAGTTTCTTCATCCAGGTCTTTGCCTGCCCTTGCCGTGCCCTTTGGGCCTGGAAAAACTGTTTTCTCTGACGGGAAAAAAAATCACATCTCGTGATGAGGAAGAAAGCAAGGAGAGAGCCACTGCCAGGCGTTGGGCCAGCAAGCATTATAATCTGTAATTAGCTTTGTGGGCTTATTTTTTTTTTTAAGATTTATTTATTTCTGCATACAAGAGCTGAGGTGTAGGCCAGAGGTGTGGGGGATGAGAGAATTCACCAGAGACAGAGTGGGGAGCAGAACAGGCGGGTCTACTGAAATACACTGCTGAGGGGAGCAGCGGGCGAGGCAGGAGGGGTCTGCTGTGCCGTGTGGGAAGCTCCCTGGCCAGGGATCGAACTTGTGCTGCAGTGCTGCAGATAGCTTCATAGTGCTGAGACTTAACCCCTTGTACCACCAGGGAGGCCCTGTGGGGTTATTTTTAATGTGTGATGCTGCAGAGGGAGAGTCAGTGGTGGGTGGTAGGCTCGCAGGATCGAGAGCTATGCAGTTCTCAAAGTGTGGTCCCTGGACCACCTGGTAACAGGCCCCCTGTGCAGATTCCAGAACCTGCCCCACACCCCCTGCACCAAATATCTGGGGCCCAAACTCCCATCTGAAGTGGGAGGGTAAAATCGAGCCGCCGCCGAGGGATAATGTGAGGACTCAGTGAAGGCGCATTTGCCGAGTGCCAGTTGGAATCGCTGCTGGCGAACGCACGCTCCGGTCAGGTCTGCAGGCTGGCGAGGGCCACAACCGCAGCCCCAGCGAGGCGGGCCGGACCCACGCCCGAGAACCGTGTTCTGGAGACACTCCCCATGGGAGAAGCCGTCAGGAGGGCCGGGGAGGGGGAGAGGCAGGGACTGTGTTTGGCAGCGCCGAGGTCCCAGCCTGCTGGGCAGAGACCTGGAGAAAGGAGGAGGGGCTGTGCGGGGCTCCGGGGCTCTGGGAAGGGTGCCCTGGAGCAGGTGACTTTGAGCACAGCGAGGGTCAAAGGGTTGGGTGGATCTGGGGGGGATGGAGGCTGATGTGGCAACTGAGGAAGTGGGGGTGGGTAAGGGGGGGCCAGGGTCACTCATTCGGGGTCTCAGCTCCTCAAGAAATTTGCTCTTCCGCTGGGTGCAGAGGGGATGGCTGACGTGTGAAGCCTTCCATCCCCCTGGGTCACGATTGTCCGGCGCCGCTTCTTAGGAATTAGGCCCACTTCTGGGTAAAAAAAAATTAGCTCTCATGGGAGAAGAAAAGTTCTGCTTTACAAAATAATTCAAAGCAGAAAATTATGCACGATGGATGATGTGATAAGAAAGACAAAACCGCCCGTGGCACCCCCTGATGAAAGAACTGATGTGGTCATTGGGTGTCAGAGGGTGCCACGGCCAGTGGATGAAGGTGGGCAGGTGAGTCCAGGGCGGGGGCAGGGCGCCACCCCCGAATCTGCCCGGCAGCCTTAGCCCCTTCCAGGCGGGTCTCCCCGGCTCTTCCACCCTGAGTCCCTCCAGTTCAGAGGTGAAAGCAGCCCAGGGAGAGTAAGCACAGAAGGGCAGAACTGGCCAGCTCTCCCCACGGGCAGTGCGCGGAGTCAGGAGTGGGGCAGGGGCTTTCCTGCGTGGAGGGAGGGACCCAGATGGGCAGTAGGTGGATCTCATTTGGACCTGATGTTTTAAAAAGAGAACCATACAGAGACTTTTTTGAGGTGATTAAATAATTTGAATAGAATGGGCATTTGTTTAATATTAACTTAATGTTACTATATTAAAGAATTTAAAGATTTTTTATTTCAGTTTTGGGGGTTGCACTTTTTGTTCTTCCATACGAGCACATGTTCCACTTACCTGCACCCAAGACCCCTCAAGTTCATTCCCCACCTTCCTCTCTCCCCACTCCCTCTCTACCCTCTCTCTCGCTTCCTCTGGTAAACATATTCTTGAAAGGTTTATTCCTGCTATATTTTGCCTGCCTGTGTTTTTTTGGTTATTTATATTCCACAGATGAGTGAAAGTATCTCGTATCTATCTTTCACCTTTTGACTTATTTAACATATTACTTCAAGATTCATCCATTTTGTCCAAATGCCACTAGTTCATCTTTTTCACAGCTGTGTAATATTCAAGTGTGTGTGTGTGTGTGTGTGTGTGTGTGTGTGTGTGTGTGTGTGTGTGTATTCTTCAGTTTCTTTATCCATTTGTCTGTTAAAGGGGACTTAATTTGGTTCCATGACTTGGCAATTGTGGACAGTCTGCTGTGTACATAGGTGAAGATGGCTCTTTTCTCTCTCTCTCTCTCTCTCTCGCTCTCTTTCTTTCTCTCTCTCATACCTAACAGAGGCCTAGCTGGGTCATACAGAATTTCCACTTTTATTTTCCTAAGAAATCGCCCTACCGTTTTCAACAGGGGCTTTACCAACTTGCCTTGCCGCCAGCAGTGAATTAGAGTTCCTTTTTCACCACCACCTCACCATCATTTGTTAAGTCCATTCTTTTTGATATGGGCCATTCTCACAGGGTGAGTTGGTATCTCATTGAGGTTTTGATTTGCATTTCCCTTATAATAAGTGATGTTGAACAATTTAAGAATTATTAATTTTGCTCCATGTGATAATGGCATTGTCTCTAGAAAAAATGCCCTTTTCTATGAGAGACATGGATTTGCATGTAGAAGTGAAATGACATGATTTCAAGAATTTGATTTAAAATATTACAGGAAAGAGAGAGCGAGAAATCAGAAGAATCCATAGAAGCAAAACATTGATCATTGCTGCTTCTAGCAGATGGTTCATGAAGATTCACTATATTAGTCTCTCTTTTCTGTGAATGTGTGAACTTGCAAAAGATCAGTATTTTGGTTGTTTTTTTTTTTTTTTAATGCAGTTGCAAGAGAAGATGGGTCGGTCAAAAAGTGAGAAAAAGGAAGACCTTGTTTAGAAAGACTAAGTTGCTAGTAATCCTTCCTATTTAGGAAAAATATGCCAGAGAGTGAAATGCACTTCCGAGTACTAGACAAGCTACAGCAATAACGCTATGGACGCGCGTGGAGACGCATCCTGTCCATCCTCAGCCCAGACCCTGGTTTCTTGATTGCTTGCCCAGCTCGTAAAATAAGGACCATCTCAGCAAACCAGTTGGTGGGGAGTAAAATTTGGATGACAGGTCCCAGCCCTTGGCATTTGTGTGCACGCTGCTGTGAGTCAGAGTCGGAAGTACTTTAGGACTATTTTATGTGGCCATACTCCTGAGGTCGCAAATCTGAAGCCCTCCAAGGCTTTGGCTTGCTGGGATACACTATTATACAGTCATGGTCAGTTGATAAGATGGTCTGTGTGAGGACTGACACTGTCCCTCTGGACCGGCAGCTGGAAAAACCTGGACGGTCCCTGTGTCCATGACTGTAAAACCACCCAGTGTCCATCTGCCCCCTGAAGCTTGGAAATGCTCAGCTGACTTGAAATGCAAAGGATGTGAGGCTCTTCTGGTGTTTGAAGTCCTTTCTCTCCTTGGGTTTTCCTGCTGTTATGAAATATTGAGAGGCCAATGGTAGCATTAACTTAAATTCTTAAGCATCAGGTGCTGGACATCACCAGTCACTGGTTTTAAAACAGAAGAGGTTGCCGGGCAGATACGCTAGTGAGCCTTTCGGTCCCTGTGCCTCGTCTTGAGTCGTCGTAATGTTGTTGAAAAAAGAAGTAAAATAAGGTGATAGAAATAATATATTATCTGAAGAGGGAATAATGTATTATCTGAACTTAATGGCTCCAGTTGAATAGCTGGGTCTTAGGGTTGGTAAAAACTCCCCCACACGTACGTGTGAGCATGTGGACCGCTCCATGTGGGGCTGACCTCCCAGATGCACTGACCAGTCTCATCCCCTACAGCTGGCCAGCTCATCACTCCACAGTCAGCTGAGCCCCTGCTCCAGCCCAGGCGTGGCCTCGGGCCCCAGGAAGAGCTGTGCCCGAGGCCCAGGGACCTCCACCTCTGTGGAGCTGCCTCACCCACCTGCAACTCCATTTGAATATAGTTCCTGCCTGCAGCAGGCAGTGGGGTCCCCAGGAAGACCCAGCTTCAGTTCCTACCCTGTTCCTTCCTACCTGTGTATTCTTGGGCAAATCACAAGCTTCAGGGTCCTCTTGTGTAAAACCAGCATTAAAACACACCTTCGTCCCGGAGATGCCGAGCCAGTGAAATGAGCTTAATGCAGGAAAAATACCTGCTGCAGGGTTTGGCCCACAGCAAGGGGTACTCAGCTGCTAATAACCAGGCGCTTCTGCCTTATTCACTAACATCCAGCACCCATGCCCAGGACACCCGGGTCTGTGATTTACAGGAAGTATTTCAATTTCTGTCTGTTTCATTATCTCTTGCTCTCAATGAAGAAAACAATTCTTTTGGGTCCCTTTGACGGGTCCTTTAAGTTGGCAGGTCCTAAGTTAAGAGAAAGTTCTCTTCAGGGAAGGGGCAACGTGGAGCTGCTGTGATAATAGCAGCCTTTTACGCTCATACCTCAATGCTATTTGAGTCTCTGCGCCTGGCAATTTCAGGCCCTCTTGCCTATCATAAGGAACTCCACAATCATATGTCCAGAGGTCTATTTTTCAGGATTCTGGGGGCTCTGTGTCCTTGACCAGGGCAGTAATTATAAGTGGTACATTCGCTTCCAGGCTCGGCTTGGCGAGTGTTAGGAGGAGGGAAAGTGCAGAGAAGGGAAGAGAGGCTTATGGGTTCCAGCAAGCATGTGGAAGCTTCTGTCTCCCCCTTGCTGGGGAGAAAAGGAGGGGGGACCTGGAGTGGCTCAAGGGCAGCTTGGAGGGGCCTCTGGTTGGTCTCTGAATGGGCATCAGCAGCCCTGAGCTGATCCAGAGCCAGTGAACGAGTGAGGCAAGTGTCACTGTCAGCCTTCTGTCTCCCAGATGAGTGGGGGAGCAGCTGCCCAGCAAGCAGAGCTTCCTTCCATTTGGCTACAGTGTGCTTCTGAGCTATTTGATTGGTGATAAAGAGGGTGGGCGGGAGAGGACAGGGAGAGTGGGCTGTTTAAATGGATGGGGAGTCTCTGCAAATGGCAAGGTTTCATTCCTTTTCAAGGTTGTATTCTTTTTCAACGTTTTCTTTTTCATGGCTGAGTAGTATTCCATCACATATACCCTGTGCGCCATGACAGAACATACATAGGTATATTCTGAATAATGCATCGCTAGGCGATTTTATCATTGTGCAAATGTCTCAGAGTGTAATGCACACACCTAAATAGTGGACCGACTGCACCCCTGGGCTACACAGTGTTGCCTTTTGCAGCCACTGTCTATATGCAGCCTCTTGTTGATCAGCATGCTATTAAGCAATGCGTGACTACATGCCATCTTCTTGATGCAGTGTTCCATCAATGGACATTTTGTGATTCTTGTAAATAATGCTCCTAAGCAGGTAAAGGGGACCCATTGTAAGACAAGGGCTAGAAATTAGGCTTTGGTGGTGATTGCATTGTAGGGTATACAAATGTCGAAATACACTGTTAAATACCTAAAACGACATTTCATGAAACAGTGTTAGCGCAATTAAAAAAAGGAAAAGAGAAGAACGGGAGTTTGGAACCACGTGTGTCCCACCTCTGCCCGTTCCACGCTGAGCCCCGGCCAGTCCTCTGTGCGGGGGCCCTTCTGTGGGGTGGCCATGCTCCCCTCAGGTGGCCTGTGTTCCAATGGGTTCTCATTCCTCAGGCTACTCCAGGAATTACGTTTAGTTCTGGTGCTTGAATATGGTTTGGGGGCCACTGTCCATTCCTGAACCTTCTCCTGAGTGTAGAGCCTGGGTCCAGCCAGAGCGAGTGGGGGGCGGGGCAGCAGGGAATGTGCAAGGGCTGCTTTTCACTTCAGGGGCTTTCGAAGTAGAGCGTGCATGCATTTAATAAATGTCTACATCCTCCTTGCTGAGTCTTGGGGAGGGGTGTGTGCTTTATTCAGCTGTTTCCCCTCCATTCAGGCCTCTCTGCTGCTTTCCTTGGAATGTGAGGTGGGAGTAGATAAAGGGGGCAGAATTCTGGGGCTGGCGGTGGCGGGAGAAGGGGGACATGGCCTCCCAGCCCTGCCTCCTCGGTTGATAAAGCCTCGCTAGGAAAGGCTTCCTCTCCACGCTGCCTGGCCAGCTTCCGCCGGATAGCAGAGGCTATTAAAAAATAAGAATCCTGTCCCATGGGGTTTGTACACAATAGCATTAGTCAGTCCTGACCAGGCTCTGCCTAAAAGAGTTTAGGTCCCACATAGAAGAGCTTAATTCACTAGTGAGTCTCAGCTACACGATCGCCTGCAGAGCCTCGTGGGGCGCCTGCGGCCTGGCCAGCATCAAGCGGCTTGTGCGGTGGCCAGATAGATTACCTACTTTCTAGTTGAGAAAACGGGGGCCCAAAGAGGGTGAGTGACCTCACCCTGGTCCAAGCTGTAGGTACAGAATTTCGCCCTCCCCCGGGGCCCCGAGTGTGGCCCAGCTTCTCCCCTGCAGGGTGTGATTTCCTCTGGCTGGGGTTAAATATGAACCGCCAACAGAAAACCCTGTGGTCGCGTCTCAGGGAAGCTGGAAACTCTTAGCCACTGGCCCTGTGGTCAGGCTTGCGGGTTGAGTGTTTTTATTTATTTGTTTATTTTTTAAAGATTTATTTATTTATACAAACTGGGGTGTAGGCCAGAGGTGTGGAGTGATGAGAGGACTCACCAGAGATAGAGCGGAGTGCAGAACAGGTGGATTGACGGAAACACACTGCTGAGGGGACCAGCGGGTGAGGCAGGAGAGGTCTGCTGCGCCATGTGGGAAGCTCCTTGATCAGGGATCGAACTCATGCTGCAGTGGCTGTGGATAGCTTCATAGGCTGCGACTTAACCCCTTGCACCACCAGGGAGGCCCGGGCCCGGGGCATGTCTTTTAAGACTGGTTGCAAATGAATTTTCCCAAAACCAGTGAGGGTGTCTGCTTATGTGTGGGGGGACGTGGGAAGGCAGGGAAGTCAGGTCAGTGCTTAGTTTTCTCATGGGCACTGCTGGCAGGCGGTAAAGCAGGGTGAGCCCTGCCAGCCCCCAGCGTGCACAGCTTGGCCTCTCCCCAGCCCTTCCCTGGAAGCCTCGGCCTCTGGGTCTCGCCGCCGGTCCGTGCACTGCGGTGCACAGCCAGGGAAAAGGGAGACACTATATGGCTGTACTTATCCTACAGCTCAATGTTACGTGTTTATGTTTATTTCTAAATATAGCTAGGAATAGCATCTTGAGAGTGTCTCTTTGGTGTATTTCTTAGATTTGCTGATTTTTATTTATATAGACACATACAAAACGATGCTGTGTGAGCCGGGAGTCCGAGGTCATTACTTGGCACTGAAGACCCGCAGAACGGGCGACTTCAAACCCTCAGGGGGAGCCCAGCACCATGTGTCTGCCGATTCCCGCAGTGCACACCCGACACGTGTGACGTACGCATGCAGAGTGACCTCAAGTTAACACATTTAAAACTGTTCAACTAACAAATTAGTTCAAGAAAAGAACATGCGTTGGAACGCGGGCAGCAAGCCGGTCAGCCGGCGCCGGCCCTTGGCTCCCTCTGCAGTGGCCGGCTGGCTTCTAGGGCCTCCCGTGCCACCTCCCAAGTAGCCAGTTGCCCCAGAGGTACTGGGTCGCCGGCCCATGCGCACAGCTCCTGGCCCCCTGCCTCAGGGAGGCTGGAGTCAGCGATGGAGCCCCTGGGCCTCAGGACCCGCCCCCACGTCAGCCCCACCAATCACGTGGCTCCCTTTCTGCTGTGGGGCTTCGCGGCCGCTCCCAGGCAGGGGTATTGGACATCGAGGCCCCTGCACCCAAGCCTGTGAGCACGTGGGATTGGGGCGCTCCTGGCACGTGGGGTCTCGGCGAGCTGCTCCCTTTGCAGATTGGCCCTATGTCCCAGTGGGACCAGAGCTTGCCCCATCACTTCTTGCTCCCCAAAGAACAGACCCCCTGGCTGTTTCCTTTCTCTTGCAGAATTCACAAAATCCTTTCTGAACTTTATTCTCATGTCTCATCCCCACGCTTCAGCTTCTTTCTTTCTGCCCAGCGCCCCTCTGCTGGGAGGTGTCTATGCCGTGTGCTAATCTGGGGACCCTCTCGAAGATTGACAAGGGGAGCAGAGCTGTGCTGGCCCAGGGCTGTGGCCAGGCTGCCCTTTGAGTTCAGGACGCAGCCTGGGCTTGGAGGGGGACGTGCGGTCCCTCTGGGCAGGCAGCTCCTGAGACGGGGCTTCCTGGGGGGCTGGTGTCCTGCATGAGTGCAGGAAACCGGGAGGAGAAGCGCAGGGAGCGTCTCTTGCCCCAGTTGTGGGCACTGTGGTGCAGGCCGGTGGGCAGGTCCAGAATCTGGGAGGCGGGATGCGGGGTAGAGCTCCATTCAAAGTGGGGTGTTTTCTTCTTCCTCCAGGAAGCCTGAGTTGTATTTGTATGGCCTTGCGACTGATTGGGGCACCCGCCCCAACTATCTAGGACACTTTCCTGATGTAAAGTAAGCTGATGATGGAACCAAGTGTCAGTCCCCTTGGCATGGCTGAGTAGCTGGCAGCTGTGGCCACAGCGACACAGCAGACTGGCCCTGCAAGGGCCCGCTGTGGTGCGGGAGGCAGCCACCCCCCACCCCTGTCCAGCCACGTTCCCCTGGGGCGCCCTCCTAGCTCGCCCAGGCAGTGTACTCTCCTCCCGGAAATGTGTAAGAATCAGAAAACGTCTGACGTGAATCTTGCCAGATTCAGTCAGGAATCCTGAGAGAATTTGCACCCCGAACCCTCATTGCCAGCACCTCACAGAGGACCCTGGGCCCCCCCCGCACCTGTGTGCTCAGGGCCCTGTTATTACAGGCCAAGCGCCCGGCCATGTCCCATGTGCTGTTTGTTCTCGAGCCTTCGGGCTGTCTCTGCTCTCGCTGTGTTTTCAGCTGCGAAAATAGCTCTGAAGCCTCCTGTGAAGGTGTTGGGGGCAAAGTCGCTTTGACAATGGGAATCTTGGATGTGGTTTTCTTGGAGCCACTTAGTTCTGCTGTTTAATCGCCAGATTGTTGCTCGTTCTAAGAGAACCGCCATGAAAGAAGGAGTATGAATTACCACGTTATTCTGCTTGTCCAGTCTGTTAGAACAAGCCTCAGCCCTACCCTGAAATTCCACACATTGGGGGAATAATAGAGGTTAGATGAGACCAAAGTGTGACTTGGCACAAACTTAGCAGCACGTATGGAAATCGCTGTGCTGTTAGGGTGAGCGTCACCCCCAGCACTTGCTCCATGCCCCCGCTCACAGCTCATTTCACACGTGACGGAACGGAAGCCCCGAGCCCTGAGATTAACGAACCAAAGTCCCAAGGACAGGAATTGAACCCAGGCCTTCTACCTCCAGAGTCAGACCCAGTGACCTCGATTTCAGAGGTCTGGGCGCGGCCCAGGACGGGAGATAACGTCATGTTTGAATCCAGAATGTGTCACCTAAGGTGATAGGTTTTTTTAAAGGTTTATTTTCACTTATCTATACATACAAGAACCGGGGTGCAGGCCAGAGGTGTGGGTGGTGAGAGGATTCACCCAAGACAGAGTGGGGAGCAGAACAGGCAGATTGACTGAAATACACTGCTGAGGGGAGCAGCGGGCGAGGCAGGAGAGGTCTGCTGCGCCATGTGGGTCAGCTCCCTGGCCCAGGATGGAACTCAGGCCCAGTGGCTGGTGAAAAGCTTGACAACACTGAGACTTTAACCCCTGCACCACCAGGGAGGCCCCAAGGTGATAGTTTTATGACTCCACTCTGCTTTACATAGCAAAGGAGGGGCAGTGAAAGTTAAGCTCTCTTAAGGTGTCTTGGGTTGGCCTATTGGCAAAAAAAAACAAAACGTGGCTGTGGGCTGTCGCCTCTGGTGGTCCGATCTCCAAGCATCACCAATGTCGGCAACCCGGCCAGGTGGCTAGAAGCGAACCCCAGGTGCCCCACAGTGGGGCTCGGAGCAGCAGGCCCTGTGGCAGCCCAGCCCCTCCTGCGGGGCTGGGGTCGGAGGCAGCCACGTTTGATGTGTGTCTTCCGCTCTGCACTTCAGAAAGCTAATTTCTCCTCTTCCAAAAGACACGTGTGCTCCATGGCGAGCCAAGAGCGCCTGCGGTTCTTTGATAATTGCTTTTTTCTTCTTTTTAACATCTTTAGAGCCACCTTCAGAATGTAGTGGGTGGATTCAGTTTGGAAAGAATTTCTGGTGAGTCAATGCCAAGAGGTCACGACCTGCAGCGTCGCACCTGCTCCTGACGTCAAGGGCTTTGTTTTCCTATTGGCCCCGACAGGAATTTGAAGTAAAACACCTTCTTCCACCTGCTGCAGGGGTTGACGTTTCTCTACCTGCGACAAGAAAACCCCTGCTTGGGTTTCTAGCAAAAGCAGCAGTGGAGAGGCCAGGGACACACATTCCTTATTCAGTTCTGTAGCTGTGTCTTTGTGGGTGATGCCTACGGTTTGGGGGCCCCGTGGCAGTCAGTGGTTTCTGGGCATCTGATGCAGGTGCTGACTCGGGAGTTTCGTCTCCAGCTGGCTCCCAGGGGACGTGGCCACTGCCCGTGTCCTTGCCGGGGCCAGGCCCTCTCTGAGCCACGCTCGAACAGAGCCCTGCGGGAGAAGAGCTCTGACCCGGCACTAATCATCGTGCAGGCCGTGTGCTAATTTATGCCCCGTCACTGCCTCTCATTTGCAGCCAGGGGGCACGGGGAGGTCTGATCTGGGACCTTTTGCCCACCCAGGAATGATTTTCCTTTGTCCTCTGCAAACCTCCACCCCCCTCTGGGAAGCAGCCCCTGATCCCGTGTGACACCAATTATGGGAGGATCAGAAGGTGGGATTAATCCTCCCAAATTTGACTGTAGCAAAAGAATTGAGGTTGCAGGTTCATACTTAATGTTTGATGAGACTGAATAGAGGGAAGTGGGGGGGCGGGGCACAGCGGGAGGCCGAGCCTGTTGTACCCACAAATCCGAGATGATATTCTGATGTCATCCTCTCTGACTTTAACGGTTCCCTGGGGGGTGGCGGGGAGGCAGGTGCAGAGCCTCAGGGCACTGAGCTCAGTGGCTAAGGCAGGGACCCCTTCCCAGAGCTGCCAGTCTTCTCATCTGCTTAATAAGTGACGCTGGAACCTTTGCCTGTTAGTCTTTCCTAAGACCCGACCTCTTATTTTTTATTTTATTTTAATTTTAAAAGATTTATTTATTTATGCATACAAGAGCTGGGTTGTAGGCCAGAGGTGGGGGCCAAGAGGATTCACCAGAAACAGAGTAGGGAGCAGAACAGGCAGATTTACTGAAGTACACTGTTGAGGGGAGCAGTGGGGAGACAGGAGAGGTCTGCTGCGCCATGTGGGAAGCTCCCTGGCCTGGATTGGACTCAAGCTGCAGTGGCTGCAGACAGCTTCATAGTGCTGAGACTTAACCCCTTGCGCCACCAGGGAGGCCTCTCATTTTTTAGAGCCAGATATTTTAGAGTCCTGTAGACTGGCTGGTGTGGTGCTTGAGGCCACTCTTGGCAAAGCTGGCTCCCCTACTTAGTGCCGCCCAGCCCTCTCCCCCTGGCTGCCCCCCTATGGCCCCCAGGCGGGCTGTGTGACCAACCTGCCATCCCTAGGCACACGGCCTGGAAGGCATTCTCTCCGGAGGGGGGGTCTTCATTTAAAAAATAATTTTAGGTATACTTTAAAAAAAAACAAAACAAAAGAAAAAGCAAGCATCCTTAAGGCACACTGCCTATTGCAAAGGAACAGCAAACAAATCCAGCTGCTCCGTTGCGGGGATGCAAGGCGCAAAACCCAGCTGCGTCTTCTCCTAGTAAGGACCCTCTTCGGGGGACTCAGGCAGAGGCTCTGTGTTTGTCATGGTGCTAAAATTTGTCTTGTGATCGTCTTTGTCCTCAAGGTCAAACGAGGGGTGTAGATTCTCACAAACAGGAGGGACCGTGGTGTCTGTCTGTCCATGCACGTTAGGAGAGGCAGACGCTGGTCTGGCCCCGGAGCCTGGCGGTGCAGCAGGAGTGCCCCTGTGTGCCCCTGCCAGGGGAGCTGTGTGTGTGTAGGGATGGAGAATGGGGTGCAGCAGCCCCCGTACCCGAGGCAGAACCCCGGTGTGGAGGAGAGCTTCTGGTGAGCTCACGACCACGTGATCTGTTTCGTTGCTTGGTTTCTGTCCAAGCAGATAAGCCGCTCCATCTTTCTGTCCTGCTCACCGTTGCCTGGCACTTGGGCATGGAGCTGGGGCCAGAGGTGTTGGGGTGGGGGAGGTGGGGAGCGGGTGGACAGGCGGTGTCCTGAACCTAAGAGGGGCCCTTCGTGCAGCATCACGGAAGGAAGCGATGGCAGCAGGCCGGGCGGGAGTGGGAACCCCCAGAGCCTGCAGCTGCGTGGGGTGTGAGCGCCACCCCAGGGAGGCAGCACTTCCTGGCTCCGGGCCTCCTGGAATGACGAGCGTCTTGCGCTCTGTGTCCCTGGCTCCGTGAGCCCCAGCACAGTGGGGAGCTGGCTCACCCCTGAGAGCCGGGAGGGAGGGCCTGGGGCGCTGGCGCCTCCCACACTCAGGGCCCTCACGCGCCCCTGTCTCTTCTGTGTTCCAGGAATAGAGCTGTGCCCCCCGGGAAAGCGGTTCATGATCACCATGGTGGCGAGCTTCGTGGCCATGGCCGGCCAGTTCCTCATGCCCGGGCTGGCTGCCCTGTGCCGCGACTGGCAGGTGCTGCAGGCCCTCATCATCTGCCCCTTCCTGCTCATGCTGCTCTACTGGTCGTGAGTATCCCCCGCCAGCCCCTGCCGGCAGGCTGTGCCGTGTGTTTCGGGCCTTTCCTCTTTGTAGAAAACGTGCTATTTTGAACTCAAACACACAAAAGAAGAGTGAACTGAGCCCCCCAGGGGCCCCTTACTGGGGGCTCAGTGTTTCCCCCACCCCTCCCGCATGCCTGCTGGAGGATTTTGATGTGATTTTGATGAACGGATCTGCAAAGGGAGGGTTCTTGTATTGGGGGGGGGAGTATGGAGATGTGGAAGGAGTGATTTAGATTTAGATTTAGATTTAGATTTAGATTTAGATAAGCCCTACCTCTTCTAGATCACGGACAGGCAAACTCCAGGACCAGATCGGCCCTCTATCTGTTCTTTTAAATAAAGTTTTATTGGCACAGGGGCCATGCCCATGTGTATGTTAGATCTGCATTGGCCCAGGCTGCAGAGAGCAGGTGCCACAGCAACTGTGTGGCCCACAAAGTCCACCCTGCCCTCGACAAGCTCAATATGACGTTTAGAACCATGTGCAACTTTCGGTTTTGGATTTGACTGGCCAACTTTAGAAGAAAAACAACTAAACATCTGTCTAGGGCACATGACCTGATCATCAAGATTTTTGTTAACTCCCCAAGGGATTAATGTTCAGCCACGGTCGAAAACCACCTCACTTGGACAGATGTTTGAGCAGGAAATGATTTTTCTGACCTTTTTCTAAACCACTCTTTCCTTTCTTTCCCAACCCTCTCATCCCCTCTCCTGCCAACACCCTCACTTCGCCCACAACTTGGAGAGTCTCTGGTGTAGACGCTACACCGGGTTTCTGGTCTGTAGTCACTAGAGAAAAACAAGTTTTCCTTTTTTCTTCCTAAATAACCACAAATTTCCTTAGCCAGGCCAATATTATAAATGGAATGTTAGTCTGAGAATATCATAAGACTGAAAATAAAAATCGCTTTTAGTTTGGGCCCTTCCCCAGAATTTCTCAAAATTGGGATCAAAACATCATTAGCGTTTACAGAAGCGTCTTCCGCTGTGCACTTGGCCATGGGCCGGAGCCTGCTCCCCACGTGCGGGTCACAGGCCACTCGAGACCATGTCAGCAAACACTCTAGCTCCGTGTCCTCAAGGCCCCTCCGCGACGACACACACACGTCCCTTCAAGAGCTTGGTACTTTATGGGCAGTTGTCTCCTAACTTCTTCACTTACAAGATCCGCTATGGTTCTGATGCAGACATCGTATAAACTGCTGTGGGGAGGGAGGAGTCAGAGAGCGGGGCCACGGCCCCAGGAGCAGGCCCCGGCGGGTGGACGGCACGGCCGTGGGGGCCTCTGCGTCCTCTTGAACATGTTTCGAGCATCAGGCAGGTGAATCCAGTGCTCACAGGAGGCCCAGGACGGGGCCCAGACGTCCCTGCATTTGACCCCAAGCTCTGGGCCCCAATGATGCCATCCATGGACAAGGAAAAAGCCTCAGAGCCCAGGTGAAAACCGACCTTGTGGCTTCGCTCCGAGTGGTCAGTCGGACCTCCCCTGCCAGGTGCCAGGGAGGGCAGGACACGGCTGCCTTGGAGCTGAGCAGAGCCGAGCCCCACCCACACTGGTAGAAGGTCCCAGAGGGGAAAGATGGAGCCAAGTGCCGGCGTCTCGCTTCCGGCTTCCTGAGAACCACACCGCAGCGTGGACAGACAGATGGACAGACGGCAGAGTAGATGCAGAGGCCTCCTGCCAGGAGGCCGCCACAGCTGCCCAAACTGCCCCTCCCCGGCGCGGGTCTTGGGACATCCTGCTCCCCAGCAGGGCCGAAGCGGCACAGAATGAGATCAGATCGTTTCCCCAGCACAGGATGGAGTGGGCTGCTCCCCTCTGTCCTCTGAGGAAGCCCTTCCTGTTCCTGCCCTTGTTTGTTTTGGAAAGCAAAGGTATTTATTTACTTAACAAATGCTTAGGTCGTGTTTGTGCTGGGCACAGACCTCACGCCCCTTCAAACCGTCGATCACCGGGTCCTCGTGTTTCGTCACCCCGATGTACCGATGGCAGCGCTGAGGTCACACGGCTGACCCTGCACGGCCCAGGACATGCCCCTGACTGCACAAGGTCTCTGGCCTGTGCCTCCCACCACGCCCCGCTTCCCGGCCTGGAAGGACCCCCGGAGTCCAGTCCCGTGCTTCCTGGGGAACAAAGCTGCCTTCATCTCTCAGACAGCAGCATCCTCGGAATTCCTGGAACTAACAAAAGAAGCGAGATCACCCTGCTCTGGTCCCCGCTGTTTTATCTGTGGCGCAGACCTGTCTGCCCACACGTTTGGGAGCAGAGGGCCTGTGGCAGAGGGTAGGGAGAGAGAGGTCTCTCCCACCTGCCTCCTCGTCCTGGAGGGTCCTGCTTTCCATGCGCCCCTCCAGCCCTGCAAGGGGACCTGGGGAGCATTTTCTTCCCACTCCCCTAAGACTCTCAACCAGGTGCCTCTCGAGGGAGGACTCTCCCCCCAGACTTGTCCACGTGGGCATGTGGCGTGAACTTCTTGGAGAAAGAACAGCAGGCGTGTGGAGATGCGTGAAGATGGTGAATTCTTAACCACACTGTGTTCGTTGGAAACTCGTTCTGCATGAGAAATAAGCACTGTTGGCACCCAGCGTGATGGTGGGAAGCTTCTGGGGGGGCAATGAGAGGGGACAGGACCAAATGGGGAGTTGGGAGATGAGCTGTAGATGAGGCTGCAGACCGCGGAGAAGACAGATGCGCCAACGCCCGATGAAAGGCAGAAACTAGCCCTGTCCTTAGGGACTCACTTTTCCCTGTGAGGAGTAAAGCATCCAACCCTTAGGAGAAAAGGGACTGCCAAAGGGGACTTTGGTTTTCAAAAATTTTAAGAAAGAGGCCATTGTAAGACATTTAATGGCCTCAGGTTAGGTAAATAGCCAGGAAAAAGAAACAAAATTACTAACAATTCCAGAATAGCAATGGTCCTAAATACATGTTTTAAATATCATTGGAAATTCGTGGGGCAGAGTAATACTAAATTTGACCCTCCGTTTCTGGAGGGTTTGCTCTGAGTCAGGCGCTGCTAAACACTTAACAGAATCGATCCCTTTAACTGCCCAGATACCCTAGGAAGAAGGTCTTAGGGCGGCCTCCAGCACAGATGGGGAAACTGAGGCAGAGAGCATCAGCTCACTTAGGTCCCAGAGCTGGACTTGAGGGTCAAAATGTCACAGGTGACCCTGGAACCAAGCTCAGTGCCCTGAAAAGGGGGGAGATGCCCCCCACCTGCACCATGTGCTTCTCACCTATGAGTTTTTTCTTTTGATTACTCTTTTCTACTAGCTTTATTGTTGAACATTTACAGACAATTCAGAAAAAACGTTTCTGAAAATCACCGCCATAGTGGTATCTACATAGCAGTATCTACTGGGGTGCAAGAAGACTATGTTAAGGGGATGGGTTCATTTTGCTGCTTGTCATTGTCGGAATGATTTTTTTGTTTTTTATCTTTTTTATTAAAGATTTTATTTATGTACAAGTTGGGGTACAGGCCAGAAGCACGGGGCAGCGAGAGGGTTTACCAGAGACAGAGTGGGGAGCAGAACAGGCAGATGGACGGCAATAACTGCTGAGGGGAGCAGCGGGCAAGGCAGGAGAGGTCTGCTGCGCCATGTGGGAAGCTCCCCGACCAGGCATCGAACTCGCCACTGCTGACAGCTCCACAGCTCAGCACTTAACCACCGTGCCACCAGGGAGGCCCCTGTTATTTATCTTTTTGAAGAAAGTCGTGTTCATTGGCCATAGTAGATAGACACGAATCTCACTTTTTCTCCTCACCACCCTCCCTCTCTCCCCTTGACCCGTTCTCTCTCCCCCACCCTCTAATCTCAGAAACCCCACTTAGTGTATCATTAGTGCTCCAGGTCTATTGTTCTATGGCACATCTGCCATGTAGATGTCCAATAGCTGTCCTTGTCCTTCCAATCTGCTCCTTCACGTAACTCCCTCCAACTCCACTTTGCTGTAAATGATATTTCGTCTGTTGTTAAACTATATTAAGAGGCCCTTTTAGAATCACACACACACACACACACACACGTGTATGTGTGTGTATATATATATAATTTTAAAGATTTATTTTATTTATTTATTTATGCATACAAGAACTGGGATGCAGGCCAGAGGTGTGAGGTGATGAGAAGATTCACCAGAGACAGAGTGGGGAGCAGAACAGGCAGATTTACTGAAATCCACTGCTGAGGGGAACAACAGGTGAGGCAGGAGAGGTCTGCTGCGCCATGTGGGAAGCTCCCTGGCCAGGGATGGAACTTGTGCTGCAGTGGCTGCCTGTGGCTTCATAGGGCTGAGACTTAACCCCTTGCACCACAGGGAGGCCCTAGAATGACATATATTTTCATTTCAGCAGTTTTTAGTCCTTTTTCCTTGCCCGCACACACTTGAGCCAATAGCCCTTCCTCCAAAAAAACCACAAAAAACAGTTTTACTCAGGAGGAGACCCCAGAGTCACCTCCCCCTCTCCTAGAGGTAAAGGAAGGGTCTGGGGAGCTACATAGATAGGTATTTTGTTCAGTGAAATCCTGTTTGTCTATAAATGGCCAGTTGAGGCAAAGATTGGGTAATGGCCAAAGGCAACCCTAAAAGTAGAAGGGCAGCTCCCATTTCAGTGGCAAAAGCTCAACGGGCCATTAAAGGTGAGATCAGAATTCTCCAAGGTTGGTGTTTGGGGCCCTGCTGATAGTATGGGATTTTAGGGAGCCCTTGGGAAAACGCTATCCCATCTTTAACTTCTGAATGTTCAGAGGTGATTAAAGTATTAGGAGCCCCTGAGGTCAACAAAACTGCTTCCAAGGTAAATACAGGCCTGGAAGATGTGGCCATTATTCCCTCAGGCCAGGCCGGAGGAAGCACCTTGGCTCCAAGGCCAGTATCACCAGCCCAGGGCCACCTACACCTTTGTCATCGCTGCCCCCTCCCACCCCGGAAGCTGAAGGTTGTGTAAGGTCAGCTTAGCGTCACCGAGCCCCAAAGCCAGGCCAGCCTCAGGCCGCCAGGTGTGTACCTGTGGGCACAGGTGTGCTTGTGTTTTGGCAGAGTGGTGGGGGTGAGCTGTGGCAGCTGGCAAAGGCCAGCCAGATGGCCTCTGTGACAGGGGTCCCCTGCCGGCTGGACTGGCGGAAGTCCACAGGCTGCAGAGTGAGGGCGAGACCCCAGGAGGCGGCTTTGGGGTTCTGACAAACTGCATGTCCAGGGTCAGAAGTGGGCGTTGGGCGCCCCTGGTGGCCTGTGGGTTAAGTCTCAGCGCTGTTACTGCAACCGCCAGGGAGCTGCCCACATGGCGCAGCAGACCTCTCCTGTCTGCTCCCCTCAGCAGCGTGTTTTAGTAAATCCGCCTGTTCTGCTCCCCACTCTGTCTCTGGTGCAGCCTCTCACCCCACACCTCTGGCCTACACCCCAGTTCTAAGAAAAAAAAATTTTTTAATTAAAAAAAAAGGAAGCAGCGGGCATCTGGGGTTGGCGCTAACACCCGGCTGTTTCTGTGGGCATGGGGGAGGCGGCCACGGGATGCCCGGGGCAGCTGCCCAGGCCCGGGTGCGAGGCACCCCTTCCCACACGAGTCCCTGCGTGTGTGTCTGTTCGCGTCCCGCCCTGGGGCGATCGGACGGGCAGGCCGGGGCCAGCCGCGCGCCCCGGGAGCCTGATGCAATTCCGGGGCGGGCCGCGCCTGCGCAGGGGCCTGGGGCCCCAGTTTCCAGAGAAGCGGCATCAGCCCCTCGTTCACTGCCCACCGCGCTCCGCAGATTGTCTACCAGCAACACGTATTTTTAGTCGCTTGCCCAGAATGCCACACACGTTCCCCCTACGGCATTCCAGCCCGAGTGCCTGCGCCTCCAGCATCCCGCAGCCTGGTGGCTGGTCGCTTGGGTCAGCACCTGCGGGGCGCGGAAGGAGGGAGGTCGGAGCTAGCGGCCCCGGTCACGCTCAGGGATACGGGTGTTTCTAGGTGAATTCTAAGTATTCATCTGTAATGTGAATGGAGGAACATTTTAAATGTCTGCCGATGGCTACACATTCAGAGTTGCTTAATCTTAAAAAGGCAGCTCTAGAGAACTTGCCTGAGCTGATATCCTTCCGAACGGCACAGACCTCAGGCGGCGGGGACAGACCCCGGGCAGCGGGGGACTGTTTGCCCGAGATGCTGCCCCAGTTGCCTCTCTTTGCCCTTCAGAAGAAGGTACCCGCCCCCACTAGCCCCTGAAGGGAGTCAGACAATGTTGGATAGAGGTGTCATTGCAAACCCCACCGCATGCTCTTTTGACAGGTGTGGGGAGACCCAGGCCCGAGTAGTTGGAGGCGTGGCTGAGGCCTCAGGGCTGCGTGTGAACCCAGGGCTCCTGGCTTATCCCCTGCGTACTTTCTCCATAGTGAAGACTTACAGGGCTTAGGCTGGGAGCATTCTAGAAAACGACAGACAGACCAGGTTCTGAGTTCATGTGACATAAATGAGTGGCGTGGACACTTAGGTTATGAAAGGATTCCTTGGTCTGCGAGAGTTCACTTTCCTTGAGGAAGAACCTTGAGGTTTAACCATCCAAAGAGCTGACTTTGATTGGATTTGATGCCACTCATTACTCATCCCCTCTCCGTAAATTACTAAGTTTAATTCAAATCATGAAGTTGGGTTTTTTTTTTTTTTTTTTTTTTTTTTGTATAGCCAACTTGCTGGCTACACCAGGAACTGAACCAAATACAAGTAGAGGTTCCTTAAAAATCCATGGGAAAGCTTATGCCCTGACATGAAGTCTATCTTTTTGTAAGAGCTTCAAACCAGAGACTTAAATTAAATGCCAGTTGGGGAGTATTTTAAAATCAGAAAAAAGAAAAAGGCTAGACTTAACAATCTTTACCCAATTTTGTCTATGGTGGTTGTGGGCTGGGCTCTGTGGCCTCAAAATCTGGTATAGGGAATTCTCACAGGTGAGGACTCTGGGGGTCCCCCTGGGGCTGAGACCCCAAGTGCTTTCGGGTTTTCTCCTGAAGACACAGCCCCACCAAACCCACACCCTTCTGTCTTGGCAGGATTTTCCCCGAGTCCCTCCGGTGGCTGATGGCGACCCAGCAGTTTGAGCCAGCCAAGAAGCTGATCCTGTACTTCACGAAGAAGAACTGCATGAACCCAGAGAGCGACATCAAAGGCATCCTGCCAGGTGGGTCCCTGTCCCGGGCCAGAGTCCACGGAGCAGGCAGGAGCCTGGCCCTTCTGCTTCCCCCGGGGTGGTGTCTAGACTGGGCACGCGGGTGCACTGGCATTCCCTGCGTCTCCTCAGTGCGGATGTTGATGACCTGACCTGCCACGGGCCCACAGCCTGTCCAGAATCGAGACCTGAACCTAAACAAGCCTGGGGGCCCAGGAAGATTGGGGGAGGTGCAAACTCCACATCTGGGTGCCTGGTGGGTAGAAGTCCAGCTTGGGGTGCAGCTGGCCTTGGCCACCCCTCCTTTCCCAAGCACCACCTGCAAAGAGCCCTCTTGCCTCTTCCTACTGTGGCATCTTGTTGGCTAACTGGTGGGGCAGGGATGTATTTGGGGGTTCAGACCCCTAGGATTTGGGGGTGTCTGGAGCGGTGCCACAAGCTAAGGGCTTTGAGGCTGGAGACCCCTAAGTATCACCAGGAGTTTGTGGAAATCCAGACTCCTGGGCCCCTCCTGGAAGCGCCCACAGGTTCTAACCTGGTCGATCTGGGGCCAGCCCTGAGAACTGGTGTCTTAACGAGCCTGGAGGGGACACTGGCAGGTGCTGCTGGGCTGCCCACACCCCGACCTGGAGACCGGGCAGGGGGCGTCGGAACAGAGCCCCCAGGACAGCCGTCTGCAGGCCCGTGTCCCATAGCGACACTCCCGGGGTCTGGAGCTCACCTGACAAATCGCTCTACCGGGCGCCTTTCTAGCACAGAGAAGAAAGCGAACCAAGCCTTGCTCTCGTGCGCTGGCCGGCGGGCGGGCAAGGCAGCGTGTATGTTAGACCTCAGGAGGGATGGACGCAAGAAAACCCCGCCCCCAGCAGGGTAGTGGGAGGGGCACCTGGCGCCCCAGTGACCGGTGAGCGGGCGTGGGCGCTGCGGGCCCCCGTCCATTACGGGGAGGAACACGCCGGAAATTGAAGCAGGGCAGTCAGGGCGCCCTGGCCGGAAGTGAGCTGCCTGCTGCGTGCTGCGTGCTGCCTCAGCAGGCTCACCTGGACTCCTGATTCGGGGCACCTGGGGCTCGTGCCCGTGGGAGCTCCCCACAGGCTGTTGCGAAGCAGCCCCTTCACGGTCTGGGGACCCTTCCCTCAGGCAGAGTCCAGGCAGCCAGGACAGTGGCGAGCTGGCGGGCGCTGTGCAAAGGGGCATCACTGTCCCTTGGTGCCCAGTGGGGGTAATGGCAGGTGAGCCCTAGTACTTACGTGTCCGGCCCCGTGCTTTGCAAATGTTCGCCTGTATCTAGTAGTTAATCCTCAGTGCTTTCCACCTGTTGACATCTTCATGGCAGCCCTGTAAGAGATGTGCCAGGATTTTCTGTTGGCAGACGAGGAAGCAGAAGCCCAGAGAGGCTAAGTGCTTGATGGAGGAGGTCACACCTGACCTGGGACTCGCGCCCGGAGGCGGGCTTGACGGGAGAGCCTGGGGGAGACACTGCGGCTGGGTGGGGGGGGCGGAGTGTTGGGTGAGCGCCCCCCCCCCCCCCGCCCTGCGTCTCACCTGGGACTCTCCGGCCCTCCCCCGACTTCTCCAGGGTCCCTTCACTGGCAGGTGGATGCTCATAAACCTCACCAGCTCATTTGCTCCCGGCATTCCCCTCATTAAATCACCACACTCCACTTTTTTCGAACTCAAATATTGTCTGGGAAGGCTTGTTTTCTCAATCCAAATTATACTGATTCATTTCCTTCCTATTTTTGGAAAGTGGTATTCTAGCTTTCCTTCCCCTTTCTCCACTCATGAGTTTCTCTGGTGTTGGTCTCTTCGGGTGCCCCAGCAGGGGGGTGGGGGAGAGGTCACGACCTCGGGTGACTTCACCCAGAGGGGAGAGACACCCCTCCCCGCCCGGGATGGGCACGGAACAGAGTTCACACGAGCCCCTGGGTCCCCCGCTCCCATGTCAAATGCATGAGGACCCCACACGGCAAGAGGGGAGCAGCACTGTCCCAGGAACAGATGGGAAACTGAGGCACAGAGCAGCTCTCTAAAGAAAAGGAGGAAAGCGGTCCTTGTGCCAGCTCTGTGGGACCCCTTGCTGGGCCCCAGGGCAGAACAGGGTGTCCCTGCCAGACTGTGCCCTCCAGCTGTGACCTCAGAGAGGGACCGAACTTCCAGGGAGCTGGGACGGGGCTGCGTGGGGCATGGGAGCTACTGGGGTTGTCAGAACCAAACGACCCTCCTGGGTTCTGGTGTGACCTTCTTGCTAAATGCCGGAGCGCTGAGGCGTCTGGGGGAGGGACGGAGGGAGGCGCTTCTGAGAGCTACACCTGCAGCGTGTGGCTCGTCAGCCTAGTACGTCCAGGAGCAGGGCCGGAGAAGGCCTGAGAGCCAGAGTGCAGGAAGGACCCCACCCCCATATTCTGCTCCCCTGGGGTGTCCCGCAAGTCACCCCAGCATCTCACCCAGAGCTGGCGGGGTCCTGTCCCGGGCAGTGTGTGCGGCTCTTGTGCCAGCCCGCGCAGGGCAGGTTCTCTGTCGACTCTGGCAGGCAGTGGCTTTTTCAGGCTTTAATGCTCTTTCGACACCAGTTGTTGTGGGGCGAGCCCACAGGCTGGCGAGGCAGGGAGGCGGGGGGCCGGGAGGCTGGCAGCAGGCCCTCCCCGCCCCCCGCAAAGCTTCCCTCTCTCCAGGCCCTCTCTGGCGTTCTCGTGGTCTCTTCCTTTCACAGGCCGCTGCATCGTAGCCGTTTCGCTGTCGCCGTCCTTCCTGTCTGAGGGCGCTGCCCCGATAGCCCCGCCTCCGGACCCAGGGGCACCCACTCACCCACGCCCACCCCGCACTCCAGGTGTCCCCCATTGGGCTGCGCCCTGAGGCAAAGCTCCCAGGTGCCTCCTGCATTCAAGGCCGCAGGTGATGGCCACAGAGGACAGCGGCGTAAAAGCCTGAGCAGTTCACTCACCCTACAGTGACGACGCGTCCCCAGCCCTGCCGGGTTCATTTCGGCCCTTTTAGAATCACCCTCAGCTCTTCAGCAACTGGGCTTGAGAGTTAACACCGGAGAAAATCCTCCCGGTTGCGATGGCCATTGCTGTGACTTTAACATGTTTATCTACCAGCTTGAATGAGGAGGGCGCCGTGGGCCACGCCCTCCTATGCTCAGCCCAGACAGACCTTTAATCGTCTATAAACTCGCCCGTAGACACATTTCCTTCTGGGGAGCTGGGTGAGGGCAGGGAGGCTGCTCCGGGGGCTCCAGGTAACGCGCACAGCACTACACCCGCGCTGGCACCGCAGTATTTCTGTGCTCTTGGCTTTTTGGCCCTGGGGAAGGACGCTACATATCAAACCAGCCAGGTCAGGAAGGCCCGGGCGCCGGGACGGGCAGCGAATCGTCAGCAAGAACACCCAGACCTGTGTAGCGCCAGCAGGCCGGGGGCGGGTTCTCTGTGACCCGGGCAGACGGGCAGAGCCCTGGAGCCCTCGGTGGCTTTTTCAGGCCTCTCGTGTTTTCTCTGCTGCATTTGTAGAGAGGCAGCCAGGTGCAGGGCAGGCAGGGGGCCGCGAGGCTGCAGGCCTCTTCACTCACCCTGGGCTTTCTGGCGTTCTCCGTGGTCTCTCCGTGGTCTCTCCGTGGTCTCTCCGTGGTCTCTCCGTGGTCTCTCCGCTGCACCCGGCCGCACAGCCCTCTGCTGCTGCGCCGTGCTCTCCGTCACGCCGCCCTTATATGCGCAGCCGCTGCAGGCGCAGGTGCGCCCACTCTCGCACGCCCACACCCTATTCCAGCAGGTGTGCAGGACCTCAGGGCCCCTCGTTAATGGTAATGCAGGAGGGCGGAAAATCCTGATCATTCTTTCACTTACCCTACAGTTGCATGTGCATGCATGTATATGCATGTGTGCACACGTGTGTGTACACATGCCACATGCAGGGTCATTTCTCTTGCAAAGAGGCGGGTACTCTGGGGGTAGTTCCAGAAGCGGCACAGAGGCAGGGTGTGTCTGGCCGTGGGTGCAGCCCAGAGAGACTGTAAGGGAAAGAACCGCTTATCGGCATCTGTCCAGAGCCCAGCGGGGCCTCGCAGGCCTAGAGCAACAGCCCTGAGTTCTGCATCGGGCCGAGGTGACACGCCCGCACTCAGCCTTGCCCCTGTGTCCAGCTGGGTCCCAGGAAATGCTCCTGGAGGGAGAGGTGGGCAGCAGGCTTCCCGCAGCTCTGCCCAGGCCCCACGGGGAAATCTGAACTGCAGAGTTAGTGTTTCTGGAAACATGTTTTCTAATCCAAAAGCCAAGTCCTGGCTTAAAGGAAAAGACAAGACAAAACGTTCTCCCTTTTCCTGACACGCGCCGCCCCGCCCGGGGACGTGCTGACACTCGGGGCCCTCTCTCTGCAGAGCTGGAGAAGGAGCTGTCCCGGAGGCCCAAGAAGGTCTGCATCGTGAAGGTGGTGGGGACCCGGAACCTGTGGAAGAACATCGTGGTCCTGTGTGTGAACTCGTGAGTCCCGGGGTCTCAGGGTGGGGTCGGGGGTCACGGCGGGGCCACGGGACCACCTTCCGGCAGAGCAGAAAGCCAGAAGGCTTCCTGAGGCTCAGCACACCAGGAAGGACGTCTCCTGGGCCCTGGGGACTCTGCGCTCTTGCCAGCTCTGATGACAGAACCGCTGCCCCAGGACCCAGCCGTGCTGGTCCCGAGGGAGCAGCCTGCATCCGCCAAGGGCACTTCCTCCTGGGGGTGTCCACTGCGCTTGACCCCGATGCGTTCTCCATGTCTGCGGAAAGCACTTAGGGTCCCCAAAGCACATGGGGGCAGTTGGGAGAAGGGGATTTTCAGGGCAAGAGGGGAACTTCTGGCTCTGGGATGAGTGCCAGCCTGAGGCTTGGGGCTCACAGCAGGTGGGGGTCCCTCAAAGGTCAAGTCCAAAGGGCCCTTCGAGGCCCTGGAGGCACTTTAGCCTCCGGGGCACATGGACACACTCTGCTCTTGCCGGAGCACACATCTACCCGCAGGCTGAGTGAGCCCGTGGGGCAGGGAGCCCGTTGTCCAGGCTGGGGGGAGGGAAAAGGTAAATGAAAGCAAAACCAAGTCTCCTGGAGACCCATTTTTATTGGGCCTGATTTCCTGGCTGTTTCGCGGTGGGTGGGTTGTTTGGGGCATGGAACCCCAAGCTGCCAGCCCCCTGAATGTCGAGGAAGAGGCGGAGACTTGGGCTGGCAGTGTGACCTGGTGTGAGGGCCACTTGGTAGCCCCATGGGGGTTCAGCCCAGAGGGGTTGTCTCCATGCACCTCCCATTGGATGCCTGGGGGGTGTGCTTAAACAGAAGGCCTCCCTCCTTCCGCTCACACCCTCTAGGGGAGTCCCGGCAGGGGGGGCTCGTGCACCTTGAGGGGACAAGGTCACTTCCCGGAAGTCGTCTTCACCTTCACTTTTGCGGGTTTCCTGGCCACCAGCCGCGAGGGCCTCCCGGGAGGTGGCTGCCCCCCAAGACCCCCCGTGTGTCTCCCGCAGGCTCACGGGCTACGGCATCCACCACTGCTTCGCCCGGAGCATGATGGGCCACGAGGTAAAGGTGCCGCTTCTGGAGAACTTCTATGCCGATTACTACACCGTGGCCAGCATCGCCCTGGCGTCCTGCCTGGCCATGTGCGTGGTGGTCCGCTTCCTGGGCCGCAGGGGGGGCCTGCTGCTCTTCATGATCCTCACCGCCCTGGCCTCCCTCCTGCAGCTGGGGCTCCTCAACCGTGAGTGCGGTCAGGGCCGGAGGGAGGGGCGGGGCCAGTGGGAGGGAGGGGCCAGTGGGGCGGGGCCAAATGGAGGGGCGGGGCCAAAGGGAGGAGGGGCCAGAGGGGGAGAGAGGATGGGCGGAGCCAGAGGACCTTCGAAAGGCGGGTGAAGACCTTGGACCGGATTCCAGCGACCTGAGATGCTGCTCCAAGATCTACAGCTTTAGGGACTGGGGAAGGACCAGCTGTGTCCCACCGTGTCCGTGGCAAGTGTCGGGGCTGGGCTCCGGGACTCCCGGCCTCCCCCCCCCACCCCGCAGCCACCGCTGACAACCAGACTCTCTGCCGGAAGCCACGTGACACAAAGGACTTACTCCTTGCCAGCGGGACTTCTGGGGACATCACTCGATCTGGGCAGCCTGGCCTTGGGTCACTGCCCCTCAGCAGACATGCCCAACTTCATCAGTTTCCCTTTGGGCCACAGAATTTCTCAGTAAATCTTAACAAATAATGGAAAAGAAAGCGCCAGAATCCTCTAGCAGGATGGAAGCGCAGCCCTGCTACTCAAGCAAACACCCGCATGGAAAAGGCACCTCCGCCACCCCCCACGGGAGCCGGGAACGAGCCCGCACGTGCTCCACGGGCAGACACCACCGCCGGGCCCTCCTTCTGGGCAGTGTTGGCCCAGCGGCCGCAGGCCTGGGTCCAGCAGAGGAGGGGAGAGCCGCAACTGGACACTTGGCCTTGCTGTGCCGGCGGGGTCACGGAACAGCAAGCTCCATCTTGGGGAGTGCTTGCGGCCTGCGCAGGCTCCCCCATGTCCAGGGTCTGGCTGGGACCCTGGTCTTATGTTCAGCCGTGACGAATAAGGAAGCAGCTAAGCATTCTCCCCACCGGCCCGTGGCGGGATGTGCCTGGGTCTCCTGCAGCGCCCCTCCTCCGGCCATCGCAGAAGCCTCTGTCCCTGCGCAGGGAGGCCAGGGAGCTCCACGAGGGCTTGTAGCTGTGAGAGCCGGAGACTGCAGCCCAGAAATGCAGCCCGGCCAGTCCGCCCCCCACCTGAGCCCAGACCCGGATGACTCTGGAGAAGTTCCCCGCACAGTGAAATGAACCCTGAGGCTGAAGATCGGGGAGACTGGCTGGAGTCGGTTCTCACGGGTGGTTTTTCCCTGGTCTCTGAGGCGGGGTGGTTTATGCCCGCCCCTTGGGACGAAAAAGACCTCAGGTGCTGACTTGACACCCTGCCTGCAGGTCCCTGGCAGCTGGCACCCTGGGGTGTAGGTGGGGCTCCCAGGGGCCTGCGCAGGCAGCCCCCTTGGAAACCCACGTGTGGGAGCAGAGTTAGGTCACTTCTCGCCTAACGAGCTTCCCTTCCTCTTTGCCCCCTGTCTCCCTCCTGTCGGGCCTGCTGTCCCTGGGCCAGTGATCGGGAAGTACAGCCAGCACCCCGACTCAGGTGAGTGGCCGCGCCGGCTGTGCACGGGCGTCGGATTGTTGCAGCCGGACGGGCATTTTGGGGCGTTGCGTAAAGACTCACGGATCTGTGGTTTCCCTTTCCTCCTCCTCCTCTCCCCCGCCCTCCAGAGTTGCAGCTGAAGTTGGCCGTAGGTTGGACACTATCAGCTTACATTCGTACTCCCGCCCCTCCTGCTTCTAGAAAGCGCGCTCCCTCCCCGCTTGCATGCATGCCCCCTCTTCCCCTGGCTCTGGGGGCCCTTCAGGCCCCCTGACCCTGCAGTTTGTCTTAGGACCGCTGCCTGAGGTCCCGAGCCCTGGGGGGTGCTGGAGCTGGCCTCGCTGCCCGGGGAAGCCGCTGTCCCGCCGAAGCCCGAGCTCGCTGCCCTCCGGGACCTGGGGAGGCAGAGCTGCTCCCGGGTCGCTGGTCACCCCTGCCTGGCCGGACCCCACCCTGCCGCCCCGGCTGCCTGCACCGAGAGCCCCGAGTTTGAGAACCCAGCCTTGTGGGGGCTGGGCCGTGCCCAGATGTGTGAGCCCAGCTGCATGCCTGGGCCGTCGGGCTCGGTGCCCGCGCAGGACGCCCGCCGGGCCTGGCCTGTCCTGCAAGCCGCAGACCCTGGCGGGGGTATCAGAGTCCTGTTCCTGAAGTCCAGCCTGCGCTGAGGCCCTGGCCCATGTCAGGCCGGTCACCCCAGGCCAAGCCGCCAGGCCCTCTGGCGAGGCCACATCGGGACAGCACGGGGGCATGTGGCTGCGGTTCAGGGGGCCACCTGCCCTCCCGGCTCGCGGGAACCCCAGCAAAGCCTCCTGCCAAGAGGGCCTTGTCCCCGCAGGCTTAGAGGCGCCCCTGGGTGCACAAGGGGGCCGAGCACCCTGTTCTGTGCCGCCCACCCGGCGTGGTGGGGAGAGGGACCCTGCCTGTGGCGCGCCGCCCCGCCTCTGCTTGCCCGCGCGCCCGCCCTCCCCCTGCTTGCCCACCCACCGGCTTCCTCGCCGGCCCCCGCCCTCACACCCTGCCTCTCCCCCAGGCATGAGCGACAGCGTCAAGGACAAGTTCTCCGTCACCTTCTCCATCGTGGGCATGTTCGCCTCGCACGCGGTGGGGAGCCTCAGCGTGTTCTTCTGCGCAGAGATCACCCCCACCGTGATCAGGTGCGTAGCGGGGGCACTCGAGGCCCCCCCGGCCACCCTACCAGGGTGCGTCTCCCGCCGGCCCAGCCTGGCGCCCCGCCCTGGCCTCGGCCGCTGAGGCAGGTGGGAGCTCACCCCTGGGTCCCCCAGGGCAGCTGCTGGAGCAACGGGGAGCAGGGAGCCTTTCGGGGTGACGGGAAAGGGGGAGCAGTGGATAGTGTGCATAGCGTCTGCCCCCCTAGCTTCTAAGGGCCTCCATGGGAACCTTTCTCACGATAGAGGGAACCGCAGGGCTGGACGGTCTTCCCGGTCCCGAGGAGGCCAGCTCGTGCCTCTGCGCCGAAGGGGGAGGCCGGAGAAGCGGCACAGGCGCTCTCCGCGGGGAGGCGACACGCGTGGGCGGCCACTGCAGCCCCATCCGGGGAGGCCCCCGGGAATGCCCGCGGCGCCCCTGACTGGAGGTGTGAGGGCGGCGGCCCGAGCGGCCGGGCTGGTGTCCCTCCCTCCGCGGCCGGCCGCTGACGCCGCCTCGCCCATGACCGCGTTTTGGTTCTCTCCTGGATTTTCACGGCGCCCGAGCCTGGGGGCGCCTGCTGCCCGGCGGGGCCTTGTCAGGTTGTCTGGTTCAGAAAAGAGCAAGTAAAGGCGGTTGATTCACGCCGCTGTGGCCTTCACGAGGCGCCCAAGGCACCCCGGGCCCAGCCAGCGCCCCCCTTCCAGCCGAGCCCGGCAAAGCAGATTCCGCCCTCGAGGCGCGTTCACGGCGGCTGAGTCTGCCGGGCCATCGGCACAGACGCCCTAGTCCCGAGGGCTGGGGGCAGGAGTGCGGGCGCCGTCCCTGTGGCGACCCGCAGGAGCTGCTTCCACAAGCCGTTTGGAGGGAGGGCGCCCTCGCCACCCCGTCGTTCCTCTCCAACTGAGCCTCGCTTCTAGGCCAGTCCCAGCTTTGTGGATCTGGGGGTGGCCCAACCCGCAGTTCTGGCACCCACCAAGGGGTCTCAGGCCCCCCGAGGTCCAGGGAGGCCCCCCTGTCCTTTCTCCTTTGATGCAAGCCTGCGGAGATTACCTTGGACTAGAACCTGTGAGCGTGTCTGGAGTCGGCCTGTGGGGGTGCAGGCGGGGAGACACTGCCTGTGTCTCTGCTCTGGGGGGTGCAAGGAGGCTGGGCCCACGGGGGTCCTGGCCAGCATGCGAGCGCTTCTGGGGTCACCCGTGAGTCAGTACTTGCTGTGATGCCTGCCTCGCCCCTTCTTACACGAATGCTCGGAGCAATTCTCACGGGGTCCCCCGGAGGGAGGGTCACCCCCACACCCACGCAGACCCATCACGGGCCGGGCCTGTGGCCGCCGGCAGGTCCTTGAGTGGCTATCGGCCTGAGGACGGGGCTGAAGACCGGGCGGCCCCTGCCTTAAGCTCTTCGCCCTCGCGGTGCCCGGAGACCCTCCCCCCACCTCCGCTAGCCACGGGCAGGGGTTCCCTCTGATGCGGGTGGACCCATGGGGCATAGCTCCCCTGGGCCCTGGGATGGGGGACCCCCACACTCCAGGCGGCGGCTCCTTCAGTCTGACACTGAGGGGCTCTGTGCCGGTGGCTCGGGCCCTGGAGGCCCATGGGGTGGGCGCAGGGCGCAGCAGGTGGGGTGTGCCTGGTGTCAGGTTAAGCTGCCCCCCCCCCACCCCAGTGAAGGGCCGGTCTGGCAGCTGCCCTCGTGCGGCTGCGCCTGGCGCCCGGGTGAGTGTCAAGGGCCTGGCCTCGGGCCAGGACAGCCTGTTACTCCCACCTGAGCATGGGGCAGTTGTATGTATTTCTGCGAAACTTTGCGCAAACATTTGTTCACCCTTGACGTCAGAGGAGTGGAGACCGACCGAGCCCTAGGAAGGAGGACGGGAAAGGCGGGGTTGGTTTGTTGCATTTACCGCGAGCTGCTGCCCGCCCTTCCAGCAGGTCGGAGGCGCCGCGGCTCTCAGCCCGACTGCTGCTGTGATTCTGCTGAGTCCCTGTGGCCTCGGCGGCGCAGGCGGCCAGCGGGGATCGCAATGCAGGGCGCGCCAGCTCAAACAGGGCAGCGGGACTGGGTCCGCCCGCCGCGGCGGCCGGCCGGGTAGTCACGCGCGGGCACTGCTGCCCCCTCGTGGCGGCCTAGGGAAGCGCAGGAAAGGCACAGAGCTGGCGCTTGGGGGAGAACAGTCCTGCTAGAGCCTTAAAACCTAGGGTGGGGCCGTCCCCTTCTCTGAACTGGGCTTTCCGGAAAGACAACACTGGGCCAGGCATGGCGCTCCCGAGTGCTCACCCTGCTGGGTAGTTCCAGGGACTCCTGGTAGGAAAAGCAAAGTTGCTTTCTTGGGAAAACACACACTGCTGGTTGTTCTGCTCTCTAAGCCCCCAGCAGCAGCAGCCGCGGCTCGGCGCAGCCCGCAGGCCACACAGGCAGGGACAGCGGTGGCGCTTAGGCAGCCACTGGTGACCAGTGTCACCAGCGCGTGGCGGCGTCTGTGTGGCAAGGCCAGGCCGGTTCCCCGGGACAGCCTGGGGCCCCTCGGTGGCAGACTCCGAGACTGGAGGGCTCGTTCAGGTGTTCGTATTTAGAGGTGGCCCCGGCACGCAGGCTGTGCAGCAGGTGGGCGCCCCCTTTCACCCCACCCCCTCCTGAGGGTGCGCTGGCCTCCTGTCCCCAAAGCCGGCACTGCCGGTATCCCTGAGCGCCCAGCCGGCTGGTTTCTGGGAAAGCCCCCCGGCCCTCAGGCGGGCAGGGCAGCAGCAGGTGAGCGGCCTGCAGAGGCCCCGTCTGTAAGGCGACCCGAGCCCCACTTTCCCTCCTCTGAGTGCTGAGGGCCCTGCAGCCTGGGGCGACTGTGGGCACAGCGAGCCTCTCCCTCCTGAAGGGCTGCGGCACCCCGCGCCAGCCCCTGGGGCTACCTGGGCTACTCGCAGCCCGGCTGGGGCCTGTGCTGCCTGGGAAGGTGCCCTTGGCCATAGTCGGGGGCCAGGGGCGGGGTTCAGGGTTCTCACCTGCAACCCCCACCCCAACCCTTCACTGACCCGCCGAACACCCCACATCCGGTGACTCAGAACTTGGCAGAGTGTTGAAGGCGGAAGCTCGGTTCTCGGCCTGTTATTTTCCGTGTCTCTTCTGGGTCCTTTGCCTTTTCCCTGTAAACCTCAGGTCCGCTTCAGCAGTTTCTCCCCCCCCCCCCCCCC